>JAWPHD010005230.1:0-167812 GCA_037043455.1 Cyrtodaria siliqua
AAAGCAATATTTAAGTTAAACAAATGTTTAATGAAATTTACAGATATTTAAGTGTCACACAGATTGGATTTATTTGATAAACTTGTGTTACCCATTTTATGTTATGGCTCCGAAGTTTGGGGATTTCAAAGTTCAGATATTATTGAGAGAATACACACTATTTATGGTAAAAATGTTTTACATGTTAAACGTTCTACTCAAAATGACTTTGTATATGGTATTCTTGGCAGATATTAGTCTTAAGGATATTAGATATATTAGAATAATTAAATTTTGGTTGAAAATTGTTAACACTAATGACCAAAAGTATTGTAAAGAAATATAAAAAGATCGGACAGTGAAAGTAGCATTCAAGGAGGACAGTAAACCACAAAACACAGAAACAAACACGCAAACAGACAAACAAGAAAGCAAAAGCAATAATAAATGCAAACGACATCACAAACACAAAAGGGTTGCAATAGGGCTACCGCCTTGGAACGGTCAGTGGCAAAGTAGGCCACTGGGGGTTTAAACCGGTTCTAGGGTGCATCAAATCTAACACTTACCCTACTGTCATCCCATTAAAACAGGACAGTGTAAATAAAGAAATCCTCGCCATGATCTAATCCCTAACCAACAAGGCAGCATCAATAGGCATATAAGTAAAACACAAATATGCTTATGTAAATATAATACAAAAAAACAATAGCCTAGAAAGCCATAATGAGGGTACTCAATGACTTGGCAGAAGCCAGAGCAACAAGAGAATAAACCATTAAGGGCACGACAAGAAAGACAAACATCTAACGCCACCGTCCCAATGGGCTTTAGGTAGGCGTCATCATAGGGTCCACAGCCTGTCCGATCATCGTTACAATTAAAGAGGAAAAGCATAGTGGCGAACTGTAAAAGGGTCCACCACCAAGCATGCAGTACGTTGCAATATGATAGGGTCATAACCTCTTTTGATAAACTTTTTAACAAGTTTGACAAAGATAGTATGAAGGTGATCATGACAAAGAATCTTACGAAGTTTATAAATCACATCACCATAGAAGTCAGGTTGTGATAGTCCATGTCGCAGAAGAGTTCTTAAATTACTTTTATATTTGGAAAGAAGATCAGGCTTACGATAATAACATTTTGCAAAGGTTTTACGAAGTTTATGGGTAACGGTAACCCTGATTGAGTAGCTTTTTAGTTATATAACGATTACGAATATTAAAGTCCTCAACTCGAGTACAAGCTCTTGAACAAAAACGAATAAGTTGAGACATATACACCCCATAAGAAGTTGCTCGGGAACATCCCCATCCAAGTGGAGATAATTAACAATGTCAAAATTAAAATCATCTCTCTTGTCATAGATTTTGCTAATTATTTCACAATTTTCAATAGAGATACCTTAATCAAGAAAAGAAGCGTTATTATCGGATATATTAGCTTTGTTAAACTGAAGTTCTTTAGGATAAATATTATTAACCATAGTTTGAAAGAAAGGGTTGTCAATGTTCAATATGTCATCCAGATACCGAGAGGTGTCATTAAAGTTTACTGTCCTCCTTGAATGCTACTTTCCCTTTCCGATCTTTTTATATTTCTTTTCAATAACATCTGCCGGGGTATTTGGTGAAAGACTCAACATGAAATCTCTTTTATAGCAAAATAAAAACAAATCTGCGACAAGTGGTGCACAGTTGGTACCCATTGGGATACAAACAACTTGTCTATAAACGGTGGTTCCATACCTGACGAAAATATTATCTAATAGGTAGATGAGTGCTTCACAAACTTCATGGCAAGTCCACATAGCATAATTGTCTAAACTGCCGTTAGTAAAAAAACGCTTTAATATTATTACATGCCAAAAATGTAGTATTTTCTCTAGCGAATGTTTTTTGAATAAGAAAAATTAGTTGTCTTTAATAAGGTGATGTGGTAAGGTTGCATATAGTGTAGAGAAGTCATAAGTTCTTATTGATGAAACTTGACCTTTATTGAACATTTTATCAAGAACGTCTCCTGAATTTTTATAGACCACTGGAGTTAATGCGCTTGAATTAATGAAAATTGCAATATTTTATCTTGTCAACAGCCTAGTGCCTTCATTTTTCATCCGATCTTTATCAAACTTTACCAGATCTTTAATATTCAATGAAAGCTTGGACGAGCATAAAAACCAACCAGATCAGACCAGTAACACCAGAGTTTTTGCCATTGAATTAACGAAAATTGCTATATTTTTTTTGTCAACACTATAGCGCCTCCATTTTTCATCCGATCTTTATTAATTAATAACAGCTCAAACAAGTTCGAAAACTAGCCTGATCGGACCAGTGACACTGGAGTTATTGCCCTTGAATTAACGAAAATAGGTATATTTTGTCTTGTCAACATTCTAGCGCCTCTACTTTTCATCCGATCTTTACCAAACTTTACCAGGTTGTTCATATCAATAAAAGCCTGGACAAGTTGGAATCAGATTAGTAATACCAGAGTTATGGTCCTTGATTTAGTTAACAATGCTGTATTTTGCCTCGTTAAGACGATAATACCTTCATTTGCCCGGATTTCAATGAAACATTGCAGGGATAATCAGTATCAAGCCTAGTTGTGCATATCGTCACCGTGATCCGGTTGTATGATTTTGGCAGCGTTATGGCCCTTTATATGGTTTAGTACACACATATTGTCCAGACTGGTTCTCCTGAACCACTGGCCGACTTTCAGTGAAACTTTGCAGGGATGATCAGTACCAAGCCATGTTGTGCATTTCATCGCCTGGCTGGATATTAGCGAAATTGGACAAGATTGATCAGTATCAAGCCCGTCTGTGCATATCTTCGCCGTGTTGCAGTTGAATGACTTTTGGTGGAGTTATGGCCATTTAAAGGGTTTAATACACACACTCTGTCCAGATTAGTCTCTTCTGAACTACTGGCCGGATTTCAAATTGTTTAGGGATGATCAGTGCCATGCCTAATTGTGCATAATATCGCCATGTTACCGTTACTCTAAAGAAATATAACAAGAAAAGGTATAACACATATATTATACCATGGGAAGTACGGACTGCATGTAGATGTTCTGGATCCGGGATCGTTTTGATAGTGAAGGTCACCGGCACCTTGACCTTTAAATGAATAAGGATAAGGGTCATGTACTGGTCATGAGCAACCATTCATCCTTTCAAGTTGGAGGACCTAGATCCATCAAGTTTGTAGTTGTTGATAGGACATCGTATTGATAGTGAAGGGCACCGCAACCTTGACCTCCGATCTAATGACCGGAAAATAACAAGAGGTCAATGACCTTGAAACTCTACTAATTGATTTTGATTTCAGGAAGTAGTCGATACAAACTTGCTTTTTGAAAATCTATTTTTAGCCGTAGCGGCCATCTTGAATTTCCGGCCGACCTGAAATTTTGCTTGGATCAATTAGACATCAAGAGCAGCTTTCCTGTGAAGTCTCATGGAAATCCGTCAAGTAGTTTCAGAGGAGTAGTCGCTACAAGTTTTCATTATATAATTCTATGTAAACAAAGATGGCCGCTGACAGCCATGTTTAACATTGAATCAAAATGTTCGACTCCTATAACCATCATGCCATGCTGATCATTTTAGAAAAAGTCCCATATCAATATCTTTTATAGTTTTCAAGAAGTAGTCGCTACAAACTTATTTTTTAAAAATCTATTTTTAGCCATGGCGGCCATCTTGAATGTCTGGCCGACCTGACATTTTGCTAAGATCATTTAGACATGAAGAGCAACATTCATGTGAAGTTTCATGAAAATCCATCTAGTAGTTTCAGAGGAGTAGTCGCTACAAGTTTTCATGATATAACTCCATGTAAACAAAGATGGCCACTGGCAGCCATGTTTAACGTCGAATCTAACTAATGTTCGACTCGAATAACCATCATGTCATGCTGATCATTTTAGAAAAAGTCACATATCAATATCACTTATAGTTTTCAAGAAGTAGTCGCTACAAACTTATGTTTTTTAAATCTATTTTTGACTGGGGCGGCCATCTTGAATATCTGGCCGATCTGAAATTTTGCTAGGATCAATTAGACATAAAAAGCAACATTCCTGTGAAGTTTCATGGAAATCTGTTAAGTAGTTTCAGAGGAGTAGTGGCTACAAATTTTCATTATATAACTCTATGTAAACAAAGATGGCTACTGACAGCTATGTTTGACATCGAATTAGAACGATTTTTGACAAGGACCAACATCATGTCATGCTGTATCATTTTTAGGAAAAGTCCCATATGAATATCACTTATAGTTTTCAAGAAGTAGTCGCTACAAACTTGTATTTTGAAAATCTTTTTTTAGCCATGGCGGCCATCTTGTATTTCCGGCCGACCTGAAATTTTGCTAGAATCAATTAGACATGAAGAGCAACATTTGTGTGAAGTTTCATGAAAATCCGTCAAGTATCAAGTACTTTCAGAGGAGTAGTCGCTACAAATAAAAGTTTACAGACAGACAGACAGACGCCGATCAGTGGAGCTAAGAACAGGTTATCTACTGGTCATGACCAACCATCCTTTCAAGGTTGAGGACCGTAGGACCAACCGTTGTGTAGTTATTGATCGGACATCTTTAGATAGCGAATGTGACCGCGACCTTGAACTTTGATGTAGTGACCCCAAAATGAATAGGTGTCATCTAGTTGTAATGGTAAAGCGTTCTTCCAAGTTTGGGGGCCCTAGGTCCAACCATTCTTTAGTTATTGATCGGACATCGTTTCGATAGTTAATGTCAACACGACCTTGACCTTTGACCTAGTGACCCCAAAATCAATTAGGGCCATCGACTGGTCATGAGCAACCATCCCTCTAAGTTTGGGTACCCTTCTGTCAACCATTCTGTAGTTATTGATCGGACACCGTTTGGATAGTCAATGTTAGCCCGGATGTGACCTTTGACCTGGTGACACCAAAATCAATAGGGGTAAAAATTAACATGGCGCTCTGACCACACTTTGTTGTGGGGAGCAATAATCTATTAATTGAAGGGCACTGGCTTAGTTGTTGCTGAGGTGATTTACGGAAGAATAACCGTGTGACAACCTGCTGTAAGGATGAGTATTACTACCAAGATATAACGGTCATGACTGAATAATTGGTAGGGAACTGAAGAAGTGAAGGGACACTACAAAATCTGAAATGAAGATTGCTGTGCATCCCTTTAAGTGGGGTGCATGAGATGTAGTAGATTTGGCGGAAAGTGACAAATGAGAATAGGTATTTTGTGGAAAAATATGTTTAATATACAAAAACAACATTACTGATGTGGAAAAAAAAATTGTATGTACAACTCAGTGTGTCAGGTCCCTGCCAAGACTTGAACTTGAATCTCTTTTCTCGAAAGAAAAGTGTGTTTCCTTACACTACAGAGATCGCCCAGACATCACAAAAAGAGTGTACAAAACTAAGCGAAATTAATAAAGATGTAGATCAAAAGAATGTCAAACTAAAACTAGAAATTGTTATTGGACGAAAACGTATGGCTCCCCCACTCGCCCGAACAGACATAACTGACGACTCTAGGTCCAACCGTTCTCATTGATCTGAGATCGTTTTGATATTCAATATCCCTGTGACTGTATCTACAACCTGTATCAGTAATAGTTATTGGTCAACCATCCTTCCAAGTTTGAGGACCCTAGGTCCAACCATTCTCTAGTTATTGATTGGACATTGTTTGGTTATTGATCCGGGATCGTTTTGATATCAATAGGGGTCATGTTCTGGTCATGACCAACCATCCTTCCAAGTTTGAGGACCCTAGGTCCAACCATTCTCTAGTTATTGATCGGACATCGTTTTGATAGTCAATGTCGTCGCTAGCTTGACCTTTGACCTAGTGACCCCAAAATCAAAACGGTTCATCTGCTGGTCATGACCAACCATCCTTACAAGTTTGAGAACCCTAGGTCCAACCATTCTCTAGTTATTGATCAGACATCGTTTGATAGTCAATGTCACCGCGATCTTGACCTTTGACCTAGTGAAAATCGATTTGATAGTCAATGTCACCACGATGTTGACCTTTACCTAGTGACCCCAAAATCAATAGGGGTCATCTACTGGTCATGACCAACCATCCCACCAAGTTTGAGGACCCTAGGTCTAACCATTGTGTAGTTATTGATCGGATATCGTTTTGATAGTCAATGTCACTGCGACCTTGACCTTAAACCTAGTGACCCCAAAATCAAGAGGGTTCATCTACTGGTCATGACCAACCATCCTTACAAGTTTGAGGACCCTAGGTCCAACCATTGTGTAGTTATTGATCGGATATAGTTTTGATAGTCAATGTCACCGCGACCTTGACCTTTGACCAAGTGACCCCAAAATCAATAGGGGTCATCTACTGGTCATGACCAACCATCCTTTCAAGTCTGAAGACCCTAGGTCAAACCATTCTCTAGTTATTGATCGGAATCTTTTTGATAGTCAATGTCACCGCGACCTTGACCTTTGACCTAGTGACCCCAAAATCAATAGGGGTCATCTAATAGTCATGATCAACTATCCTTCTAAATTTGAGGACCATAGGTCCAACCATTCTCTAGTTATTGATCGGACATCGTTTGTGACACAGACAGCACAAAATCAATATGGCTCCCCTCCACACTTTGTGTGGGGGAGCCATAACTATCACAGAAAGTTATTAATACCCTTGCAAACGCATAACCCATGACTTTATGTATATGCGCAGTTCCACTTCATACTGATGCTTCTCACAATGTTTGGGGTATGACAGAGGTCATAGTGACCTTATTTTGGTATGCGACCTACCGCTATCCCAAGATGTATCAACATACCAAGTTTGGTATTTCTAAGTGTTATTGTATTGAAAATATGGTCCGGACAAGCATTTTCTATGACAGAGGTCACAGGTCAAGGTCACAATTACCTTATTCGGTACGCGACACATCACCATCCCAAGATGTATCTAAATACCAAGTTTGCTATCTCTAAGACTTAGTGTTATAGTATTAAAAATACGGTCTGGACAAGCATTTTCTATGACAGAGGTCACAGGTCAAGGTCACAGTGGCCTTATTTTGGTATGCGACACACAGCTATCCCAAGATGTATCCACATACCAAGTTTGGTATCTCTAAGTGTTATAGTATTGAAAATACGGTGCAGACAAGAGGTGAAAGTGTCTGTGGATGTTCTACTGGCTAAATGTGCAGGGGACCGTAACACATTTTCAACATTCATTCAACCGGCACATGGCAATGATACAGGTCACTAGTTGTTGAATGCCAGCCAGGGTAGCAGGAGAACTAGTCTGTACAAAGTAAGTGTATTACAGGGTTCCCACAGTTTTTTGAGAACAAAACTCAAGGTCTTTTCCAGGATTCCCCACTGTTTTCAAGGACAATTTATAAATACCAGTGTTTGTCCGACACCGTTGTTGCAAAAACGTTAAATTGTTCGCAGTACTAATATGTGACACCACACAAGATGTTAGTTTATTGTTTTTGACAAGTATTGACTTTAACCCGCTGTTTTTTAGGCTGTTCTCCCTCCTATGAAGGAAATTTAGTGTTGACATTTAACTTGTTCTCAGACGACATGCTTTATCGATTCAAATGATTAGACGCTTGCATATACGACAGAACATTGCGAGTTTTATTTGAAAATACTCGGCTAAAATCGTCAACATATTTTATGAGTCAACCGGTGAGGTAACGAATTTGTACGACAGCGATCGAAAACAAAAGTACAATTTGGGGTTCATATTTCATTGATCAGAGCATAAACACATCTTTACGACTGTTCACGAATACCAATGGTTATTTTTAATGGGCTTACTAGGCCATTCGCCAAATCGAGGCGAAAAGTAACCTGAACTGGCGAATGAAAACCGTAAGAAATACTCACCAAATTCGCCAGACATCGGCGGTCTGGCGAATTCAAATTTCCAACCGAGTTTGTCTAAAAGATCTCGGAAAATCCCGAATTCTAATTCACAAAGTCTTTCACTGTTTATAAGCCACTATCCCGCTGAGTGTTTTAGCTAATTAGTGACAATCTATTTAGATCGATAAACTAATTATGTCAACGTTTAGTGAAAACCAGCGTTTATTGAAAACCAAATTGTCGGTGCGATAAGACTCCACCCACTGTTACGTCTCTTGCTGTCAATCAACTGGTTTGTGTCCCCGCGCTCAACATTATCTGTCATATAAAGTTGTGACATTATTCACAGATTTTAACTGCGTGATCGAGCCGGGTAAAACATCAAATAATGTGGCGCCCTCTAGCGGCCAAAATGGCTAATCAAAACAGAAAATTTGAAAATGTTTGCTTACGAATTAGCCAGAGATACTCAGCCCGTCTGTGTTTTTGAACTTCACAATCACTGATAAGTGTTAAAGGAGCACATGGCAATCTTGAGTTTTCAAAAACTAGCAGCGCCCCGTTAATTTTTATCATTATTTTTAATTATAAGAATTGTATTAAGCCATTTGTTTTTGCATATTATTATTTTTTTATCTTATTGCACCAGTAATATATAAAAAAACTTATAGTATAATAAGACGAAATCGTCCCATCAACGCAATAACTCCGTAAGCGACACGTTTTCAGAAAATCACTTTTTTGCATAAATGAGTCTCTCACATTGAGATACATGTTCTATCAAAAGATTAGAGTTGATTTGGCACTTTTCGGGATTTTATTTCATTAGAAGCACAACTCAATATCTGCAGTCATGAAAAAGTTCAATGCAACAACTCAATAAGTGCACTTACGGAGTTGTTGCATTGAATGTTTCAATGCAAAAACTCTGTAAGTGCACTAACAATAACTCTGTAAATGCACTTACTGAGTTATTGCATTCAATTAATCTGAGTTTCATGACTTGTGACAAGACAGTGATGTCACTAAATTAATATGATGTCATAATGTTTTTAATTTATTATGTAGCTTATAAAATATATATTATTCATACAAAAAAGGAAACATTTTACAATTTTCCCCCAAAATAAAACTTAAATCACTGATCAACACAGGTTGATATTGAGCTCTAAAACCTTAGATTAAGAAGAAAGAATATTAAATTTTATTGTGATTAAGATTAAGTTATATTTGAGCAATTTACATCTTTACAACGGAACTGTTAATTAGAAATTGACAAAAATATTTGTCATTTTGTTTTTATCAATATAAATATGATTGCCTGTGTTTTATCTTTAGTAATAGAATACTATACTGGATATTGGTTGTATCCTTATTGAATAATAGAATATTCACTCAATCTCACAGGAATGTAATATTTATTTTATTATACTGAAAAATACATTTAAAAAAAAATTGGTTCTGCTGAATATTCTTGTAAAATAAACATTCTTTTAAAATAAAACATTACAAAGATTGTTTTTACACTTTAATCAACAGTAAAAGCAAAGATTATAATTTTATATGTATACATTGAGTTTTTCTAAACGAGCGCTCATCATTTGTGTGCATGTAACAGTGTATTTAGCGGGCAATAATTGAAAGTGTTTCATGGTCCGTCTATGGAAATTCAGCATGTTCAACATTGTGCTTAAGACTTTTTGATTCATTTGTGTGCATATAATGGTGTAGCAGGTATTAGGGGAAATGTTTCAGAGACGAATTTAACAATTTTACTTGAGGTAGGTATGATAACAGAAAATAATTACCAGTGTTTTTTAATATCTACTTCATAGAAATGAACTACCTGTATGGTATCCAATTTCATAGAAAGGAAATGTGCATGTGTTTTTTGTGTCTGTGTAATATAATTAATCCTGTTACAAACAAATTGTAATTTAAATTGGTTTAGTTGCATCAAACTGTGTACAGGTGATGGTGAGGACTATGCTTGATTGTGAAAATCTACTTAAGACCTGAGGTCAAATTATTTATTATTGATAAACCAATTACTCAGACATTAAGACAAGTCATATTAGTATTTGTTTTGACCTGCAACAATTGACCCCATGATGCTATGCATCAAGTTTATACTCTGCACCCAAGTTAAGCAACTTTAACTTAACCATTTACTCTATGGGGTCAGGTGATGGCTTTTCATATATTTGGAATTAAATAATTGCAAAAAGGGAATCCTAAGGTGTTTATATGCTTTTGAAAGCAATGGCTGCTACCAAAATAAGGACTTTACACTGTACTCTTTTAACTATTTATGGAGCGCTGTGGTCTAGTGGTAGAGCATTGAACCCTTGACCGAAAAGTCATGGGTTCGATTCCTGCCATAACCATAATTATGTGTTGTGTCCCTTAGCAAGACACTTTATCTGCATTTGCTTAGTACTGGTTCTACCCAGAAAGACATAGTGATTCAAATAAGTTCATAGAGCTTTTGTTACAATCAATGTAAAATAAATAAGTTGAACCTAACTGTTCAGTTCAGATTAACGTGTATAACAGAGTAATATGTTCATTCCACCATTGAATGTGCAACCAACAATACAAACTGCTCAGTGGACTTGGTCATACAAGCTTCCCGAATCATGTATGTTAGTGAGGAAAAGTCAATTCTTATGGATGGCGGGAGGTGTATAGTGCTGGTTCTACCCAGTAAAGTGGGTGGTCTGCTTCCACCACCAAAAAATAAAATTGACCGTCATATATAAATGATATAAAACTCCATACAAACAAACAAGCAAATCATGTAATAAAACCTATAATGTTACTCAGTTGGCAATGAACTGACTTCGGTGATTTAAGAACTTAGACACTGCCATTGAGGGCATGAATGTCAAATGTACATCCCCTAGAAACTTGGACAATTGATCCAACTGACATGATGACCATCAAGTAAGACCATGATGGTATTCCCTAACAGTAAGTCTGATGCCATGTGTAAGTAAACATTCAAAGCTACCAGAACCTATAAATAAAAGAGTGCCATTCTAATATTAAATTTATTAAACAAAATGGATAAAATTGAATCCAATAAGTTTAGTAAATTCAGTATTAAATAGGTATGAAAGCGAGATTCTATTTACCACATACTCCAAAAATGCCACATGAAATACACATTTATAAATGTAGCTGCTTTAGTCTTCTCTGTAACACTCTAAACAGTCAGAACTGCTTCACTGATTTCCGTAACCCCGGAATTACCAGTTTCGGAAATCTGTACACTGACCTGAACAGAAAAGGCCAAAATGTGATGATTTGACCTTATTTATTTTTCATGTTTATTACACTCAAACTGTATTATGATATTTTTGTCATGGTTCTATTATACTCTCACATCGCAAGTTATGTGATGGAAAGATACCCCACCAATTTCTGTAAACTTTGTACCAAAAAGATTATTCCAATTGTGTATCATGACTTTTAAAAATGTATAAAATTAATGTGTCGCAACTACCAGTTATTGGAAGTTAGAGTATGGCAGGGAGCTGAAATGGACATGCTACAAAACAAATAGAGTATGGTTTCATCTCAAACACCTTGATGGGCTACACCCATCTCGATGTTTAAATTAACCAACTCAATGACACCATACTCTATCTATTACTTATCAGTTTGTACAAGCTGTCATGGGTGCCATGCTATAAAATCATATAAATATGCTGAACTGTGTCAGATTAACCTTATAGAAAACCTCTCTTGAGTGAAATGTGAATACATTTTTCAGAAGAAAAGAAAATACTTCTATGAGTGAAGAGATTGCAATGCCAATACTAATCCTTCTGAAATATTGCTTAATTAAGAACTGATATACAAATTCTCAGCATTTATACTTTTTTTTTATATTTTAAACGCTGGTAGTGAATTGCAAATTCCATGTGGGCAGTAGCTCATCTTACTTGAAAAATGAAGTCTACTTGAAATTGGAAGTTTTTTCCCTTCAGAAAGTATCAAGTGAATGCAAAAATTACATGTTTAATAAGGAGTTAAAATGATTATTCATTATTGACCAGTCCCTTTAGATGTTATAATTGCCAATATCTGATTATCAAGTTACATGGCATAGTACAATATCTTGCAATAACGTGGATTCACAGGCCTTTTTCTAGGACCCGTTCCCAATGCAAATTAGTGTATTTTGTACATGTAATGTACTGATACATCCCTTATGTTACATACTAATCAACATAAGTAGTATGTTATTGATGTAATAGTGTTCCTAACTGTACCTATTAGGCTATTATCTCATCGCAACTTACAAGATGTTGACGTAAACAATTCCCTATTGGCCATTTTATCGAAGAAAAGAATCCCAGTTTGGTCATTTACAAGGGTCCTTTTTCCTAAAACACCTGGAAAAAGCCATGAATCAGTTTTGTATGTACTACCCTTACAATATAGGATTGCCATTAAATAAACTGTGATTTTTTTAGCATTTTTTACGACATGGCCATACATTTTAGGTCTGAATCCAATTTTTTTAATTTTATGGCTGAACTATTTATATGTTAAGCTATATAGACTTAAATCATAAGCAACTACAAATGGAAGTTAGGTATTAATAATAATATCCATCTCAATTATTCACAAACAGCATTTAAGACTATTAAACTTAGCAAAATGCAGTTGTTGCGTTGACTTTTTTCAGTGCAACAACTCCGTAAGTGCACTTACGGAGTTGTTGCGTTGAACTTTTCAGCGCACAAAGTCACTATGATTTAATTATTATCATTAACTCATTTAAAAATAGTTTTAATTTAAATATCATAAAAGAATGACCATAGTAAAGGTATATTACACTTAAATCTAAGGCAGTGTCTTTATATGTACCATTGTTAAGGAAAAAAACAGTTTTTTGTCTCTCCTGAACAATTTACCAAAGTGCACTTACGGAGTTATTGCGTTGATGGGACGAAATAGTGAATACTTAAAATTTGATTTATTTAAATGTAACCAGGGTAAAAGTAAAAATGATACTGGATATATAAATTGTGACACCCATTTCAATTACTGCAAGATTGCCATGTGTCCCTTTAAGTGCCTACTAATTAGTTTTACACATGGTAGCGTAAACTGGAACAATGGCAAGTGTGAACCGGTGTTTAATCGGCTGTTTGTGAATTGGGTTCATTTTATGGTTGATTGTTCAATCAACATGAAACAATACAAAAGGTGCGATTACTCAAAAAAATGGTGTATGTATTATTTCTGAATTTGCAGCATGGTCTTTCTAGATTCTTTGGAACTCGTGTTAGTTGAACTTGTATATGCCTCAGTTAAGCCTTACATTTTCTAAATATATTGCTATTTATTTTATTTCTCTGCATGTTAGCATATTGAAATGCATTTAATGAAAATACTAAATGGTGAAAAGAGTCTGCATTTTTGTATTTTCTCATTATATATGCATGCATTCATTCTGTCCTTGTTTAAATATCAGTCTTTACAATTTTTAAAAATTAAAATTACATTAAATTAAATACAATTTTTACAAAGTTCTGAATTTGTTCCCGGTATGGGAAGCATGATATTGTGTCCTTTAATGGGGCATAACACCGCCAAAAGTCATTCAACTGGAACACAACAATGACATGCACAACTACACATGGCACTAATCATTCCTGCCATTGTATCAAGAGAACAGAAATATGACGAAGTTTGTGTATTAAAACTTTAAAGAACTCATTAACCAGTACACAACAATGGCAATGCAACTAGGCTTGGTATAGTTCTATGACATAAAACGTCACAGAACAGCTACAGATAAGCAACGTATTTGCGTAAATTCCCAGTTAAAACTCCCTAAATTAGGCTAAATACACAATTAAATTACTTTATCGGTGCGTACCAATTATTTTCAACAAATTAATTACACAAAATAACCGTTTTTGTCAGCATATCATATTGTATCCATTACCGTGAAGACGGCCAATATCAAATGGAATGCATCGCCGTTTCCAGTCAATTCTCAAATAAGCGAGCCATTGAGATTGGCTAAATGTGACTGGTTATCAAGTTTATTTTTTTTCACTCGAAAGTAAATCCTTCAGGAACAAAATTGTTGTATTCAGTGACAGTCTCTATTTTTAATTATTCGGCATCACCGAAGCACTCAACTTTCTCTGTATGTCAACATGGCTAAAAGAGGCCCAGGTGTTTGAACTCAGCAGTGCTCAAAGAAAATTATTTTAAGAGACAGGCCCAGGGCTTGCTGCTTCTGAAAATGGACAGGCCCCGATTTTAAATGGACAGGCCCTGATTTGAAATGGACAGGCCCTGATTTAAAATGGAAAGGTCCAATATTTTTTTCTTATTGGAAATGTGTCTTTATTCACTTTTATAGCACACATTAATTTTGTTACGTATGTATTAATCAAGCTCAGAACCTAGCTAGCTCCTCTGACTTTATTTTTCTTTTTGCTACCACTTTATGCTCCCTGGTCAGCGGACTTATTTACCATTTCGTTTAAAATATGTTAGAATAGAATATTACATAGTAATTTATAACCAATGCAAAGGAGAGTACTAGCACTTTTGCCAAAAGATAATAATCAGAGCCGACCTGGTGAAACTGGAGCTAAACTTGGAGCCAAATGTTTAATCAGGTTTTATGAGACTATCAGAGCCTCTTCTGGCTATATGTTTTCTTTCTGTCACCACTTTCTCCAAGTAAAAAATTAGGAGCCTAGACTAGAATTCATTTAAAAGTAGGATTCCAGGAACTCCTTACACCTTAAATAATGAATAGAAATATACTTTATATCTGTATTTATACATATACAGTATATATATTTTTCTTTCCACCAACATATATTTGTAAAGGACAGTTTTTCTTATTTGATTATGTAAAAAAAAATAAAAAAAATAAAATAAAAAAATACCCGAAATTATGTACCATCCGAACTACTATGACACCGCACTTTTACGGCCCGAACATTTCACAAACATTCAATCAAAATACCATCAATAACGATTTGTTTTCATGCATTAGTGTGTTTTTAATGACAAAAACGGTATTTCTTATCACAAAGGAAAGAAAACACAACCCTAATAGCAGAATAATGAGTTTTATGTCAACAATTGTCGACCTCAAAGTTGTGACAAACTGCCGACACGAAGCCAGGCAAAATATTCAAACTTCTTATTATTTCAATGTGTGTATAACACATTTTAATTACTTTATTGCAAGTGTTTTCACAGTTCACAATACACATGGGAGTATTTTGTCTTGAGGAACTTGAGCTTGAGATCCAGTAAAACTGATTTTTTGTTTTTTTTTTAGTGTTTTTTTTAGACAGGCCCGACGTGCTCCTCGTCTGCAAAATGAGACAGGCCCGGAATGGATTTCGAGGAGCCCCGGGCGTCGGGCTATCCCATTTTTTGAGCACTGCTCAGTGCAAGAATATTCATTATCGCTAAATATTAATAACTAACTCAGAACACAATAATAACTAACGTTGCGACGTTGAGTCGTGACGTCAATAAAGTGTTGCCGACGTCAACATCATCCGCCAATAACGTTCAATAAAGCGAATATTTGTTTGCAAAAACGTAATTTAAAATGTAATAAATAGATTATTTAACTGCTGGGATCGACTATGGGTAATCCTTTACTTCATGGTAGACGTGCTTTGTTTTTTCTACTCACACGCATGCGCCCTTTCATGAAAAAAACTACACGCCTACCTCTTGTGAAAGATTTCCCTATAATCGATCTCAGCAGTTAAATAATCTCTATATAATTCATATAGGGCCCTGGTTTTGTATCACTGCTTAACATAGAAGTTCAGAGAGATATTGCACAGGGTATAGTTCTCCCTGTACACTGGACAGACTACTTTACATCCCTCCGAAGGATGACCTATATTCACAGTACCATGCCCAAGTAAGATACTGCGGGAGTTTGTTTGAAAAATCCGGGATGTGACCCCACTGGAAATCATACACGTGATTTCTGGGACTCGAGTCAAGTATGCTTAACACTTGGCGACCGCAGGGTTAAGTTTCCAAAATTATATGGAAACAAAAGAGCACAAGATGTTTCGAAAGATAAACATTCAAGAAAAATATGTCTGGAGATCTCCTGAAACATGAGTCATACACAAATATCCTAGACACATTCGGTATACACAGGGTCTGAATGACACGGACTACCACAACAGCCATGATTCTCACGTCTCCGTCTAGGTATTTTGTTCTTCTTTTAGTTTAGATACTACAAATTACCAAATATGCAAACGACGACTAGAAACGTCAGGGAATGTTTATGCACACACAACCTTCCAATTTTTCACTCGAATTTTTAAACACGCAGAATGAATAACAAATACGTAGTCTAGATCATCTGCGACGCTTGCTTGTTTACAAAATTATCAGGTGTCGAACATGATCAAGACTAATTTCATGTAGATCAATCCGTGACAACACAAAACATTCATAAACTAAAAATGTGTGCTAACTTTATTGACACGTATGACAGTGGAGAGTGTAAACTTGCACATATTCTACTTACGATAAATTGTTTCGCTCTCACTGGAGCACTCTTGCTGCACAGAAGAAAACAAAATGGAGGAATGGCCGAATCAAAACGGAAATGGATTGCTATGACGACAGGCTGTTCCAGTAACACATTACTTTCATGAAACGCCTCCCGATATTTCGCGAAATACATGCTACTCCTGCAGTTGAAGACGCAGTATGCAAACTTCCCTAAAATACCTCAGGTTTGCGCGAACCAAAACAATGCATGTGTACACGTATGGCACCAACTATCTACTCCATGACATTGACACCTGCATATCCCACACTTTTCAAAATTGACTGCACTGACTACTGTCAGAAATGTTATTACATAATGCATTCCTTTCTGCATGTTGAGTTAGCTACCATAGAAACAGCAAGCGTGTGGCACTTGATTCAGAGAGTTACCGTAAAGCATATTTACATATGCAGTTGCTGCCACGCGGATTACGACTTTTTCGCAGCATCCCCGCGGCCGTTTTTCAATCGAAGTCACAAATCCGCGCGATCGTACCGCGGATTGTCACCCGAAATATTGCGGGGATTCCCTGCGACTGTAAAAATCGCCGCGATTGCAAAATCCAGTCTCGAAAGAAAGAAATCATCGCGATTCTCCGTGATAGATACGCGGGGGAACACGGGGGAAATTAGAGCACGGATCAATGAAAAAAGTAATAAAAATGATAAATACAATGAATAATTTTGGAAGCAATACGTATTTCAAACTTTTAATGCATTTAATAACGTGTGTTTTTCGTTTTTGTTGTCCAAAAGTCGCATTTCTCTTCACCGGACATAAATTGGCTACCCACAATCCTTTGCGATGTGTGTACCTATTAACAAGGCGGCACTAATAACGGGTTTATGACCCAGAATTCTTTACAATTTTTCGGGTTATTTCTGACTAAAGAACCCATCGATGTATTAATAAACAAACAGCAGAATAGTAAAATATGTTAAAATAACGATTAATTAAAAATATAATTCTAATTTCAAGTATAAGAATTACTATTTCAATTTTATGTTTAATCACCGCAAAGTCGGTAATAGGAACCGCCATATAACTATCGTGACCCAGTATACATTATCCGGGCATTTGAATTTTCCGAAAACAAAAATAAAATTGTCTTCTGCTTCGGGTTTGTAATAGTTATTGAATAACAATGCATTAAATTGACTGCACAATTGTACATAATAATGATACTGAAGATAAATCGCGGCGATGGCCTGCGATTTCACACCGGGTAAAGCGTAGTGCAAATTAAAACAGATCACGGCAAATCGGGGTGATTGTGTCGCGGTGGAAAAAATGAATTATCCCCACGATGAGCGGGCTGTCCGCGGATCGCGGGGACAAAATCAGTGTTTCCGCGGTGAGATAAAATCGCCGCGATGAGTGGGATTAGTCGTAATCCGCGTGGCAGCAACTGTACGTATACTAACTAAATGTTACCAGTGTGTGAAAGAAAACTCTGTAAAACCTTTAGAGCTGATGAGGTATTTTTAATCTATGGAAGTGTTTATTTTAAAACAAAGACAAAATCAAACAAACAAATCTTGCATTCGACAACTCAAAGTTCGTTTACACTTGCACGAGTCTGACTCATTATCCGTTTGTGTAACATGTACAGCCACACAAAAAATTAAGGCTTCTAAGCATGCTAAGTGCAAGTTATGTATTTACTTATAAATAGTAGTGTTACTGACTTGTTTTATAAATGATCACAAGTGCGTATGTAAATTATTGTATTAAAGCAGTAAAACATATTAGATATTTGTAAATCAATGTCTTATTGTGTAAGAAATATTTCATGTTGACATACACTTTTATAATTAATGTAAGACACTTTTTCTAACAACATCATTCACAGCCTTATTATTGATGATTTCTAAAAGAACCGCATTTTAGCAATCAAAAGGCGCCGCATTTTAGAATACCAAAGAACCAGAAGTGAAACCGAATGATATCCCCTTCAATTTATAACACAAATTTATGATCATGTGTAAAATAAACACTGCCTTGTCTGTTGAAAAGTTGATTACATACCAGCAAATGTTACTTGTACTCATGGACATCTAAGTTTAAATTAACATTCGACGCGCAAAGCAGCCGTCGAAATTAGCACAATCCCGAGACTGGTAAAATGCCTGACAGGCTTGCCCAATATCCAAGAACACCCAGCAAATGTTACTTGTACTCATGGATATCTAGGTTTAAATAAACAGTCGAAGCGCAAAGCAGTCGACAAAATTAGCACAATCCCGACAATGCTAAAATGCCTGCCAGGCTTGCCCAATATCCAAGAACACAAGCCCAACGGGCTTGTTGATTTGCCGCTCGTTTCGACGGGAGAAATTGGAATCCAGACGAGGGAACTCCATTAACCAATCGTCCGAGAAACGATTTACTAGGAAACAGAACAAAAAGGCAATTGTTCTTACATAGTTTATTAAACGATTAAATGCAGTAAATAGTCACAACTCTGTTTATTTAGCGAAATTGGAAAAATACAAGAAAACACTTGCTTCGTTGTTATTTTGTTAAGGGTTTCCGGGTTTCTTTCCGGCCAAAAGTATGTAGTTCACAGCACAAAAGCAAAATCTATCAGGCAAAGTCCTCGAAATTTAATGCTTGTGTCCAATGATTACCCATTTTCATTTTCTTTTATTGAATATTTTTGATTGCCACATGGCCGCATGGAATTCAAATTTTGGCCGTCCAGACCATTTTTTACTCGCCACGGCCGACTGCGAATTTGGAAAAGAGGCAAAACAACATGAACACATGAAATATATATATATAAGCAACACAATTGAATCACTTGCAACATACCGAAGTCAGGTGGCAGGTTACAACAAGTTCTCGCTGGAGGGAACCGCTTTTTTCAACAAAATCAACAGGCTTCACCAACACTGCCAGGACTAGTACGAGTCCTGCTGAAAGGAGAGAATATTTGATATAATTAACAGCAGCCCAACATTCTCTGCTTTGGGTTATTTTTCCAGTCTGACACACAATAAGTGGATAAAGGAAAATTCTAGTTCCCTGTCCAATTGCTGCTATTGCAGTGCACAATACAAAATACGTACCTGTGCATATCCGAATACTTAGAATTGAATGTTGTTAAACGGCTCATCAACACAGTATAGGTTATTTAGAGCCGCCCCAGAGAGAGGGGAAGGATACATAGGAATCCGGGAACCTGCCCTACTCTTATTATCGAATAGATTCCTATGGTTCTTTAACGTGCTCGGAGGATAGACCGATACACGGGACCCCCCGGTTTACGTCCCCATCCGACGGACGAGGCTAAGGTAAAGTTTCTTGCCCAAGAACACACCGACGGAACTCAGTGACACCACGGAGGATTGAACCCGGGGCCTCCGGTTACAAATCCGCCGCGCTACCGACTGCGCCACGCCAGCCCCTTCCGAATACTTAGAATACCTAGAATACCTTATATACAAGGTATGACAGCGGCCATTTTAGCCGGGGCGGAATTGCGTAATAATGTATTGGTACCCGATTGAACAACGTAACGCTGATTTGTGTAGGTACCACTGATTCCCTGCAATGACAGTTACGAATGAGGGTAAACAGTCTATGAATTATGGGATTATTACGTAATTCCGCCCCGGCTAAAATGGCCGCTGTCATACCTTGTATATATAATATAGTTTGTTGACAAAATTTTCGACTTTTTGGAGGAGGCTTTTCAGAACTTCTCAAGTAGTTTTTCGGATAGCTTGGGTCTTTGGTCAAACTAATTTACAGAGCTTTTCTTGATAGCCTCCCTGGCACCTATGCTTCCTAACTGACAAAATCGCCTGACGCGCATGCGTACTAACACAAAAAACAACAACATCAGTTGGCCTAGATCACAAGTTTATACATCACATTTGTAAAATAATTCTTCATACACACACCAACAACATCAAACATTCCCCTAAACCGTCCAAGTATAACCAGATTTTCAAAACTGTACACACACATTCTGCATTTTCAAGTTTATCACGACTGACAGTCACTGAGTCAGTCGATCTCGACTGACCACGGCACAGGCAGTCGAGAGCGCTTGAGACAAAAATACATTTAACCAATACATCATCTCAAAACTCACAACATATGCACGTACCTACCTTTCGTCGCGAACTTTTGGACAACCGTTACTCACGAGCTCTAATGCAATTAGTTTAATATCCTCAATCGAAATGCTGACGATATTCAACTGTGCTGCAATAAAAATGGCGTCCTCAAAATGTCTCTAAAATTGTCTGCGCATGCGCGGTAAATATGACATAGGCGTTAACACCAGATTTATACATACATATTAGTATTCATCCAAGACATAGCAACTTATGTAATACCAAATTCAACGTCCCGTTCATGAATCTTTATCCACTACTGTCTTTCCGGACTAGAAAAGATCGGACAGGGAAAGTAGCATTCAAGGAGGACAGTCAACCACAAAACACAGAAACAAACACGCACACAGACAAACAAACAACTACATTATGGATTTTCATGAAACTTTACAAGAATGTTGCCCATGATGTCTAGTTGATCCTAGCAAAATTCCAAGTCGGTCGAAAGTTCAAAATGGCCGCCACGGGTAAAAATAGATTTTAACATTAAATTTGTATCAATTGCTGCTTGAAAACTATATGTAGTATTGATCTTTTTCTAAGATGATCAGCATGACATGATGTTTGGTCTTGTTAAAAATCATTTTGATTTGACGTTAAACATGGCTGCCATCGGCCATCTTTGTTTACATATAGATGTATAGTAAAAACGTGTAGCGACTACTCCCCTGAAACTACTAGACGGATTTTCATGAATCTTCACAGGAATGTTGCTCTCGCTTTCGGAGAAAATACTGCTAACGGACAATGTCGACGGACTCTGACGGACAACGCCCATATGATCTTTATCTAGTAGAGCTTAAGCCATGAGGGGCGAATGTTCATTCAGCTACATCCATTTCAGTTTTTGAGATGGTTCAGCCATATAATCCCACAAGTCATTGCACAAGAGAAAATTGAAGCGTAGTTAGTGGCTGTAGGTTTGCCACCATTAACACTATTGCATACCCCTAGAAAATATAGGTATTCAGAGTTAATACTGTAACATCAGAGACAATGTGTTTAGAGACATATACACCCCACTCATTGTGGCATACGTATGTACTCACGTTTGGTCTACCTAAACGTTATTTATAAAATAGAATTTGATCAAATTTATATTATCTTTTTCCGAAGTTGGGACATACGTATAATTATGATTATTAAACAATGCTGTAATTTATATTTATATTTATTATATTTCTTTATGTTCAATATTATTCAATTACACAATTATTATCTTGAAACACCAGTGACAATACTGCTTTAGTTTCGAGTATTTTTGCACAAAGAATCATCCTCATTTTGGCCATTCCCAATACAATTATAAATAAAGTCATTCATGGTGAGGTACCAAAACATGGTATTGTATTTTGTTTAAATCATTTGATTTTGAGTTGGGTTACAATATATATGATTTTTAAAGGTGTACGTCAAAAATTGAGTGTGATATCGAACAAACATCCTCGTATTGTTTGAACAGCCCTCGTACATACTGAAACGTGGATTTCTTGGGAGCAACAAGAAACATAATTAGCAGACATTGTTTTTATTGAGTTTGTTCATGAGTTATTCAGTTCTTCGTGTTTGTCACACACAATTGATTGTAATTTTCATCTGCATGTATGACGTATGCAGACAACATCGAGTGAGTTTGATCATGAACGTTTGTGAGTACGAAACTTGAATCACGTACGAATTACTCGTAAGTCAAATATAGTTTCATAAACGCGTAAACAGTGTTGCCTGGTTACACAAAACAGGATAACATTGTTCAGTAAAACCTGTTTAACATTCATGTTGTTTATATAAACTTTCACATTTCTATTTTCCAGATATCAGAGGTAAGTATAAACAGTTTTTCATATATTTTACATTTAAGATGTATTATACTATTGTTATGTCGTTTATTAACCTAAATATTGAAATACATACATGTATTGTACGTGTCTCCTTACCGATCTATATTGTTTTACCAGATTTCGCACACGAGAACAATACTTGCATTCTTGATTCTTGCCTGCTCAAGGCTCCTATATGATATACTCCTGTGTGTTGGAGGTACACTGTTGATTACACCACTTATTATTAATGTTCACATATTACCTCAGTGGTAAATATATGTTGTATACCATAGTTTGAGCTCAAAACAGAAGTTTTGGATAAGCCAACATTGCAGCCAAGAAATTTTTATTTACAACTTCAAGAATGACGCATTGATCACTTAGTGGAGGCCCTCTTCACAACTGGTTGCCAAATACATACCAACCTAAATGTGTATATTGAAATATTTAAAGACGAGACATGTTAGATGCAATAAAATCAGCATCGGAAATAAAACCAACACAATGGCTGATGAATTTAATGTCCGTTTCGTCCCCAAACCATGCTAATGGAGGGTGATTATTTGGTAAGTCACATCTGGGGTAAGGTTTCTCCGTTCTTAAGTCACATATTTCTTACAATCTTTAAACGTCATATACAAGGTCTGATTGAAGACATTGGCCTGCTTTTTGCACCCTTCATTCTGGTTAAATATTTTATTTTTGAGTCACCTATAACCCATCATCTATCATCTAATTTAATACGTAGATAAATTTGGATGGATAAAAAACAAAGCGGCTAAACAAAACTATCATTGCGAATTAACCTGACCTACCTGACTAATATGACTTGCCTTTTTCACTCTGTTGTGTACGGTTAAGTATTTCCATTAGCTGCAACTACTCAACAAATATAGATGTACACAAATACATCTGGTAGTGGCAATTCATGCATACAACTAACCAATGATTCTGAAAACATGAGTTGGGCGGAGCTAAGTTTCCATAATATACTATACTCTGCGACCAAAGTAAGCCATTTTAACCGAAAGTGAACCTTGAACTACTTATTAATAATGCATTCTGGTTAAGGATTTTCTTAGCCTCCGTTTCCTAAGCCACCGATATCTCAACCTTTTTCAAATTATCATTTGCTTGCTGTTTTTAAATACAATGCATTCTTCAATGCTGCTTCTATCGTTCTATCCATGCTACGAGTGTGTTTGAATTTCATTTATGTCATATTTTAAAAAGTATTTTGGATTAGATAAGGAAAATCTGTAAGATAAGATATATTTTAACTCTATTTTAGGATCATGATTGTTTCTGAGAACGAAAATTGTCTCCCACTCCAAACTTCTCCAACTCCCCCCACCCCACCCCTAAAGTACAATCAACCGAACACAAATAAGTATTAAGTGAGAATTAAGTAAAATAATGTTTAATAATGATTACTTTATTTACACTGTCCTGTTTTAATGGGATGAAGTAGGGTAAGTGTGAGGTTTGGTGCACCCTAGAACCGGTTTAAACCCCCAGTGGCTTTAAAGGCGGTAGCCCTATTGTCAACCCTTTTGTGTTTGTGATGTCGTTTGCATTTATTATTGCTTTTGCCTTCGTGTGTGTCTGTTTGCGTGTTTGTTTCAGTGTTTTGTGGTTGACTGTCCTCCTTGAATGTTGCTTTCCCTGTCCGATCTTTTTATATTTCTTTTAATAAAGAATGGTGTTGGGTTAAATAAGAAAGGATAACATTGTTCAGTTAAACATGTTTAACATTCAATTTTTTTATATAAACTTGCAATAAAGAAAGTTTCATTTACAACTTTTAGTGATACTTCAAGAATGATGCGCTTGATATTTCCATCAAAAAGACCATCTAAAACACCATATGTGCAATAAAATCAACATCTGAAATAAAGCCAAAACAATGTTTAATCAATGTAAAGCCCGTGTATGCCCCTAACCACGATAATGGCGGTTCATTCTTAAGTACGTGACATTTGGGGTAATGCTGCTCCGTTCCTACGTCACCAATATCTTAAACTCTTTAAACGTCATATACAAGGTTACATTGATATCCTTGACCTACTTTAATACTGTCATACTGTCCTTGGCCTATCTAACACCATTGCTTCTGATTAAATAGTTTATTAAATCCAACTTTGAGTCAGAAATAGCCCTTAACTTTTTAATCTTAATACCCAGATACATCGGGATAAATCTGCCTTACTTTTTACACTAAAAAAGAGTATGATAATGGACCTTAGTAATGGATACTAAAGAAATATAAAAAGATCGGACAGGGAAAGTAGCATTGAAGGAGGACAGTAAACCACAAAACACAGAAACAAACACGCAAACAGACAAACAAGAAGGCAAAAGCAATAATAAATGCAAACGACATCACAAACACAAAAATGGTTGACAATAGGGCTACCGCCTTGGAATGGTCAGTGGCAAAGTAGGCCACTGGGGGTTTAAACCGGTTCTAGGGTGCACCAAACCTCACACTTACCCTACTGTCATCCCATTAAAACAGGACAGTGTAAATAAAGAAATCCCCGCCATGATCTAATCTCTAACCAACATCAAAGAATGTCATACAATCCCTGTAGGATGTAAAAATAACAATATTGATTGGATGTACGGGGAGACTTTTGTTGTATCTGTCTTTTATTTGCGGCAAATACTATTTACATTGTAAATACTATTTACATTGTAAAACAGTCTATTGGGATCACTCTTTGTCCGTCGACCGTCGCCCTTCACATGTATGATCCTTAGATGAATGTTTTTTAGATTTGTTAAAATTAGGTCTGCGCAACATCCAAGATTGACGCCATTACCAATTACAGTTGAAACCTTAAAACATCTTCTTCTCAAGAACGTTTTCAAGAGTTTTTCTTTTAAAATGATTGCCAACGCCTAGACTATCCATTTTGTTCAAATAAAGTCCCTGGGATAAAATATGGCCGTGGCCCGGGGGTCCAAAATTTGTATATTGAGATTTTGCATGTTTTTCATAAGCATAAAGGAACAAACTTTAAAAAATCTAGTTCTCTGAAACAACAAGGCACAGAGCTTTCATGTATTAAATGTAGTATCAGCTTATTATTCTCTACTAAGATTGTTCAAATGGTGACCTTGGGGTCTAATTTGGCCCCGCCCTGGGGATCACAGTTTTACATAGACTTATATAGGAAATAAATTTAAAAAATATTTTTCTTTGAAACTGCAAGAGCCAGATGGTTAATATTTAGCATTTGCTATAAACTTATGGTCTTCTACCAAGTTTGTTCAAATGGTGAACCTGATGTCAAATTTTGCTCCGCCCCGGGGGTCACAGTTTTACATACATTTGTATAGGAAAAAAAATCTTTTTCTCTGAAACTACAATACCCAGAGGTTTAATATTTTGCGTTTACTATAAAATTATGGTCCTTTACCACGTTTGTTCAAATGATGAACCTGGGGTTACAGAGGTTTAATATTTTGCATTTGCTATAAGCCTATGGTCCTCTGACAAGTTTGTTCAAATGGTGATCCTGGTGTCCTGGTGTCACAGTTTTACATAGACTGATATAGGGAAAACAAATATTCTCTGAAACTACAAGAGCCAGAGGTTTAATATTTTCCATTTACTATAAGAGTATGGTCTTTTACCAAGTTTGTTCAAATGGTGACCCTGGGGTCACATTTGGCTCCGTCCCAGGGCTCACATGTTTTACATAGACTTGTATTGGGAAAAAACTTAAAACATCTTCTTCTCTGAAACCACAAGCACACATCTCTCATATATTACATGTAGCCCTGGGGTCACATTTGGCCCTGCCCCAGGTGTTACACTCTAGCACCTTCATTTTGTATTTGGTCTTTACCAAACTTTGTCAGTGTCTTTATATCAATGTTGTTAACACAACAGAGTCTGCATTTCTTGAACAATCTTAACCAAACTTGCACAGATTGTATATGACAATAAGATTTCGAGAAGTTCGATAATGTGCCAGTTCTCAGGTGATTGGTTTAGGGCCATTTGACCCTCTTGTTTAAATTGTTACATCTGTTGAGAGCTACCCTACCTTTATATACAAACGTGATATGTGCTGATAAACACTTAACATGAATCGAATACCGCTTTAAGATATACACTTCTTAAAATTGGTTGGAAATAATACAGAAAACAAAAACGTTTGACCTATTTGTTCTGTCTATAATAAGAAATATAAAAAGATCGGACAGGGAAAGTAGCAAGGAGGACAGTAAACCACAAAACACAAACAAACACGCAAACAGACAAACAAGAAGGCAAAAGCAATAATAAATGCAAACGACATCACAAACACAAAAAGGGTTGACAATAGGGCTACCGCCTTGGAACGGCCACTGGGGGTTTAAACCGGTTCTAGGTTGCACCAAACCTCACACTTAACCTACTGTCATCCCATTAAAACAGGACAGTGTAAATAAAGAAATCCCCGCCATGATCTAATCTCTAATCTAACCAACAAGGCAGCATCAATAGGCAATATAAGTAAAACACAAATATGCTAGTGTAAATAGAATACAAAAAAACAATAGTCTAGAAAGCCACAATGAAGGTACTCAATGACTTGGCAGAAGCCAGAGCAGTAAGAGAATACACCATTAAGGGCATTAAAATGAAACATGGATAATCTTAAATTACATCCCCTTTAATTGAATATAAACTGAAAGAAAAAAGTTTAGCAAGTTGTTTGGATGAAATAATACTGTATACAAGATATACTGACATTTTGGTACTTTACGGGCTTGACCCCTACGTTCATTTATTCGTTACGTCATTAAGATGTTCGAATATTATTGCAATCTTTCCCAGAGGCCATTACATTGACCTCTGTCAACGTCTAAGAAAGTAGTCAGCGAACAGATGAGAATTTGTCACATGACCATAACTAAAATATAAAAATAGCAAAAGAACTTCAACACCGTGACACCACCAACTATCGGCCGTTGATTGACATGTAAACAATCGAAAGAAACACGACTTATTATCTACATTTTGATGTATAGTATAATTTAGTACTTTAAAGTAGGTTGTTAAGATCTATGTGATATTGGAAAGTGCTGGTAAGCAAATCGCCGTACTGTTACGCTATGGGGACGATTTGGTGGTTCCTATTTTAAAGACAGATATAAAAATCGGACAGGGAAAGTAGCATTCAATGACAACAGTCAACCACAAAACACAAAAACAAACACGCAAACAGACAAACGAGAAGGCAAAAGTAATAAAAAATGCAAACGACATCACAAACACAAAAGGGTTGACAACAGGGCTTCCGCCTTGGAACGGTCAGTGGCCAACATGGCCACTGGGGGTTTAAACCAGGTTCTAGGGTGCACCAAACCTCACACTTACCCTATTGTCATCCCAATTAAACGGGACAGTGTAAATAAAGAAATCCCACCATGAAATATTCTAAAGTTTTGACGGCGGAGTGATATGCCAAAGTACAAACCTTTATTCTACCGCAATATAATCCTGAGCATAATTAACTGTATATTTAAAACATTCAAGCCGAAAATTGTTTACTTTGTAATATAAGCATTTCATATGAAATTAATTAAATAAAATATTACTGTCATTTTGCATTTCCATCGTTTTTCATCGTTTGCCAAGATTCTTGGTATTTGGTGAGACGTTGACAGAGATGTATATGTATGCAAGGAACGACAACTCTGGGTAGAGATTGCTGTTATTGATGTGTGTTTAATAACATATTATGTCTATGGCAGTAGTTTTTTGAATTAACAACCAAACATTTATTATTTCCAGGGTGCAACATAAACTTGCTAAACTGTTTTCCCTCAGTAAATTTGAAATTTAAGTAACTGCATTTCAGCGCCAACATTAAATATATTTCGAAAAATTATTTTACAACGCATTTATTGTGGTAATGCTAGTAAAACATGATGTCAAAATACATTTAGTTAGCATAATTAGAAAAAACGAAACTGCACTTATTCGAAGAACTTAACAAAATCCTACGTACCCAATTGTATAAGTATAATAATTTATTTCTAAGATGACACATCGACTTGAAAGCTTTAAAATGTGTTCATACAATGACAAACAATTTAAACTCGTTATTTTGCAGTTTAACGTATCTCTAATCAAGCATGAAATACGCAAACCAATGAGAATGTAATTGAAGTATTCTTAGATGGGTACTTAGTCCTTTTGACTAATATATACATCCGGTCGAGCGATATACAAGCCGCCTAAATGAATAGGCGGGGATCCAAGCCTGAAAAAAAAGAAAACGTTTTACCCGAAAAAATATACTCCTGAATTTTTTAAATATTAACACATGGGGGTCTTGTACATATGAAACCACTGTATGGACTTCTGGCATACTTTGCATTTCGTAACAGCATCGCGATTTCTACGGTAACCCATTCGTACCAAGCCAATATATGAAAATCGCTGAACAAACAGTCAAAGGAAAATAAAGAAATTTGCACACGTCCTTTTCGCAAATACCGTTCCAGTATTTGAAACCTATATGTGTATATGAAATATCAAACTACAGAATCAAGACCTGATTATGTTACACTTTACTAATTTAACAAGAGTTATAGACCTTTTATGAATTTTGTTTTGTTTTGTGCCAGGGATAATGCGAATTTCTTGTGTTCACAATAACTGCAGTAAACGGTTTCCGATTTCGACTAAATGTTGTATGGTGTTAGGCCTTATACCTACAAGGCCTTTGACAAGTTCAATAATAAGTAAAACTGACACTTGCTTTAAAGAGTTATTACCCTTGGTTATTGAAAGAATAGGCACATTTTAGCTTGAGTACACACATTATTTAGTGTGAGACTTTATATGAATATGAACTTTGACAAAAAAAATATAAAAAGATCGGACAGGGAAAGTAGCATTCAAGGAGGACAGTTAACCACAAAACAAAAAAAACCAAGACGTAAACAGACAAACAAGAAGGCAAAAGCAATAATAAATGCAAACGACATCACAAACACAAAAAGGGTTGACAATAGGGCTACCGCCTTGGAACGGTCAGTGGCAAAGTAGGCCACTGGGGGTTTAAACCGGTTCTAGGGTGCAACAAACCTCACACTTACCCTACTGTCATCCCATTAAAACAGGACAGTGTAAATAAAGAAATCCCCGCCATGATCTAATCTCTAACCAACAAGGCAGCATCAATAGGCAATATAAGTAAAACACAAATATGTTCGTGTAAATATAATACAAAAAAAAACAATAGCCTAGAAAGCCACAATGAAGGTACTCAATGACTTTGCAGAAGCCAGAGCAGTAAGAGAATAAATTATTAAGGGCTCAACAAGGAAGATCATAGACAAACATCAAACGCCACCCTCCCAATGGGCTTTAGGTAGGTTTCATCAAAGGGTCCACAGCCTGTCTGGTCATCGTACAATTAAAGAGGAAAGCATGGTGGCGAACTGTAAAAGGGTCCACCACCAAGCTTGCAGTACGTTGCAAAATTATAGGGTCATAACCTCTTTTGATAAACTTTTTAACAAGTTTAACAAAGATAGTATGAAAGTGATCATGACCTAGAATCTTAAGAAGTTTATAAATCACATCACCATAGAAGTCAGGTTGTGATAGTCCTTGTCATTGAGATGACATTGAGCAGAATTGACACTGCCTTACTGAGTTATTGCCCTTGATTTTTGCAAAAATGCAAATATCAGCTTTCGTACGCAATACATTAAATAAATTGGTTTCGATTTTCACACAGTTTGGTGTGTAATTTTATATCAAACGGATTTCAGACAGGTTAGACGAGTATCAAGTTATTGCTCTAAATTGTCAAAAGATTCGATCGTCTGATTGTTTCCTACTTTCCTTTGAAATATCATCCATTACTGTGTAATATTCTAATTGAACAAAGAGGATATCGTCCTCTGACTAAGGAGTGTGATTGTTTTCACGATGATTGTAATTAATAGCATTTGATTTTCCATGTTTTTTGGGGTAATATTATTAAGGTCTCGGTTTTGTTGAGAACAATTGAGGTAGAGGTTTACAAAGTTATCGCCCTTGATGTTTGCAAATATTTAAATTTAGACTGAGTACACTGCAACTTCAGTAAACGAGTTCTGATTCTCACTAATATTTAGTTGAAGGGTTTTGGACAATTACACCATGTGGACTTGTCACGTAGTTGTTTTCGAGGCTTTTATATTCATATAAGATAATATTTTTTACACATATGGAACTAGTTAAATATGACAATACTGTTTATAGACACATTGTTGGAATCCCAAATGAGAACGAAATGTGCAACTCTTGTGCAGATTTGTTTTTGTTTTGTGATGTTAGAGGTTTCATTGTTAGTCTTTTACCAGATACGCTTTGGCAGATGTACTCGAAGCCTTTTTCTATACCTCTTTGTATATGGATGATATATTGGACAATTACAACCCTTTCTTTTCTTTACTACATATACTTTCTTTCCAAAGAACCTCACCTCAAAAAAGCTAATATTTCTCATAGTTGCTATATCTTCTTTACTCGATTTACATCCCGCGATTGAAACTGAGAAATAATAAGCAAACTCTATGACAAGAGAGATCATTTCAATTTTGACACTGTTAAGGGCACGACTAGACAATATTAAAGACAACCATCGAACGTTACCGTCCATTCAGGATTTAGTTAGACGTCATCATAGGTCCACAATCTTTACGGCGATCGCACAATCAAGCAAAGCAAAGCGATGAACTGTAAATGGGTCAACCACTAAACATGCAGTGCGTTGCAAAATAATAAGGTGACAATCTCCTTTGATAAGCCTTTAAACAGTGATCATTACCAAATCTTTACCAGGATCACCATGTGACTCTGTCAACGTCTTAGAAAATAGTCTGCGATTACGTCATTATTTGTCACATGATCATAGCTAAAATATCAAAATTGTTATCAGAAATCATCTCCTCGACCATGGGTCGCACTAATGCCATGGGGTGGTGCTGAGTGGTAAACAATCGAACGGAACTCCGCTTACTTTGGACATTTTTGATAAATTTAGGTTAGTATCTTAATTTTAGGTAGACTGTTTAGAGCTATGCAATTTTAGAAAGTGATGGTAAGAACAAAAGCTATACTGCAACCCTATGGAAAACGCAATGGTAGAGTCCGTTTTGATTGTTTTAGTGGCGGAGGAGTGATATGCCAAAGAATACATTTTATTCTACCGCAGTATAATGCTGAGCAAACATTAGTGTTTATTCACTAAGATACATGTTGAATAAGAGCAATAAGCTTATATTTGAAAAGGTTTGCGTGACGTTTACTACATTATTTTTCAAGAAAGTAATAACGACAAAAATATATTAATCCAAGAGTTAGCATAAGCTTTAGCACAATATTATGTTACGTGATCTACAGCGGCAGTAAGACAGGACGTTATACCTTTGGAGATGTTTGTAGTGGTGCAGACACTAGAAATAGGAAGAAAGTGTGCTTTATTAGGCTGTTTTTGTAAATTAGGAATCCCGTACATAGTTGGAAGTTTGTTTTGCTTTTCATCTACTCCAGCTTTAATAGTGCTTCATTGAGTTTTACATCCGGACAAACCTTTGCAAATGTTTATTATCATAACCCTGATTTACTTAAAGTATTGTCAGAACTCTTCTGCTACAAGGTCTGTCATAACGTGAATACTATGGCGACTATATGTACAGACATTTTTAAGATTATTGGTCATTATCACATTCATACAATCTATGTTAAACTTGTTAACAAACATAACAAATAGGATATGACCCTATCATTCTGCAATGCACTGCGTGTTTAGATGTTGACCCATTTACAGTTCGCCACAATGCTTTACAGTTAATGTTGCGATGACCCGACAGATTTTGAACCCTATGATGACTTCTACTCACAGGAATGTATTAGGATATATAGTATAGAAGGCTAGAGAGAATATAGTTATAGTATATGTATATAGTAAAGGCCCTACCTCTATCCTTCTATACTATATATCGTAATGAATAGGGCAAGGGATGGTAAGGAGTGTGATTGTTTTCACGATGATTGTAATTAATAGCATTTGATTTTCCATGTTTTTTGGGGTAATATTATTAAGGTCTCGGTTTTGTTGAGAACAATTGAGGTAGAGGTTTACAAAGTTATCGCCCTTGATGTTTGCAAATATTTAAATTTAGACTGAGTACACTGCAACTTCAGTAAACGAGTTCTGATTCTCACTAATATTTAGTTGAAGGGTTTTGGACAATTACACCATGTGGACTTGTCACGTAGTTGTTTTCGAAGCTTTTATATTCATATATATGTACAGACATTTTTAAGATTATTGGTCATTATCACATTCATACAATCTGTGTTAAACTTGTTAACAAACATAACAAATAGGATATGACCTTATCATTCTGCAATGCACTGCGTGTTTAGATGTTGAACCATTTACAGTTCGCCACAATGCTTTACAGTTAATGTTGCGATGACGACTCTATCCTTCTATACTATATATCGTAATGAATAGGGCAAGGGATGGTAACGCCAATTTTTTTACTTTACTATTGTCTTATCGTCATCATTCTTTTTTTGTCCTGGCTTCTGACAAGTATTTGCTTTATGGCTTTCTGGGAATTTCTATTCATATATACATGATCATTTTGTGTTTTACTTATATTGCCTACTAATTGCTATTAATACTTCCTAGTTTGTAAGGGGTTATAGCCTGGCTGGTCGAATTTTATTGAATGAAAATAAGGTAAGAGTGAGGTATGGTCCACTCTAGAACCTGGTTTAACCCCAGCAGCCTTTATGTCACTGACCATTCCAAGGAGGTACCCATATTGTCACTGACCATTCCAAGTAGGTACCCATATTTCAACCGTTTGAGTTTGCCATTTAGCATACTTTTCTCTTTTCTATCTTTGTGATTGGTGTTTGTTTCAAATACGTGTGTTTGGTTGACTGACTGTGTTCTGTGAATGTTATATTTCCTTCTCGACTTTTATACCATAATTTGTTTCTGACTCGAAATAGGATATGGACCACATGTAGTGATACTTATAGTTTTAAACTGTAAACATGATTCTATTACACTATTTAAAATATTGCTCTGTCAGACGTCATACACAAACACTGACGTCGCTCAATCGCCTTCCAACGAAACTAGTCAATAAAAACGCCGTTATTTTTCTGATAAATACGATCATACGACTGTGACAAAATAGTGAACCAATTTGGAAGTTTACAATTTGATAAGACAGTAATTGCAGTAACTACTATTCTATTTTCAAGGTAAATTAAAGGTCCATAACTGTATTAAACATCTAAAAGCTACCACCGAACGGATTTTAAATATCTGCCAGTATGTTAATGTTATTAAGACTTCACAATAAACGATATGGTTTAAACCCTACACAATTAAAGATAGTGGTTGCAATAATCATATTTTCTAAGTAAATTATTCTATTCCAAAATGGCAAAAATGTATGATAAATATTATTAACATATAATTGTATCCTATTTGTATGTACAATTTCCACCCAAAATGTTGTTTAATCTTCAACAAAACTTGATTAATGAACATAAACTCAACACAAAAATGCATTTTCGTAGATAATCAGGGGCCATAACTCTATTTAGAAAAGGCAAAGGTACACATTGATCGTAAGGAAGTGATGTCTGTTTGATATAAGGCTTCAGAGCAATTTTAGTTAAAATCCAAAATAAGATAAAGAAGTTATCAAAACCTTGCACCTAAGCTTTACCTAAAATGTGCTTTTTTGTTAAGTAAATCAGGGGCATAACTCTATTCTGAAAAGGAGAAAATCGGCCTTGCTCGTAAGAAAGTGGCATCTTAACGATATAACACTTTACAGTAAAGTTAGTTTTAACCGAAAACAATTTACAGAAGTTATTAACAACGTACATGAAAGCTTTAGCCAAAAGGTGGATGCCCGTCCCTCCCTCAACCCATCTGCCCGCCATCTTCAATCCTTAAACCGCTTTTGATTTAAAAAAATAATTGAAAATTGCATTCGGCATAAACAGAATATAATCAGGTGTTGCTTATGTCTTATTTATGTACAAAACAAAATCATATCGCTAAAATATAAGCTTGTACACATTTTTTCTTTGAATATCAATATTTTTTTTATCACTTATGGGCTTCCGTAGAAAATGCGTTGGTGTTACGAAATGCAAAGAATACCATTAATCCATACAGTGGTTTCGTATAGAGTACAGTTTCCGCTATTGATATGCAAAAAATCACGAGTATATCTTTCCGGGTAAACCAAAAGTGTTTTTGTGAACGATACGAGAAGTTGGGTCCGTGCCTAGAAGGTCTCCTCGACCAACTATAACTCGCGTCATAGATTCTGTTTTTTTGTTACCTCCAATTTTAAGTCAACTATAGCCCGCAATTATTCATCTTCATACAATGAATGGAATGTACGTTCGGTAATATATAGTAATAGGCAATCTAAGAGGGAACTTCACACAAAGATAAATGTACATTTTGACACGAATTATGTTTCCATAACCAACCTTAATCTTCTTTTTTCCGTCCAATCCTTGGAAGAAAAAGGTCCTCCAAGGAACCAGTGATGGATGGCATACTTCTGAAAAAGACTAACAACTTTCTTTAAAACAAATGTAAAAATAAATATTCCACAAATAAGAGATATGTATACAATATATGTAAAAGGAGATAAATATAACTATTCCGTAGAAAACATAAGTATAATCATGTAAACTAGTTCTCGACGGTATTGAAAAAAAAATGTATATAGTATCAATTATGTACGTTCTTCCCTCCGCGGTCATTTTCGTTCATACAATATTTCAATACTTCTTGAGATTAGCACACCCAAAATGTACACGGTCATATATTCATTTCGTTTCCAAGACTTTGGGAGGGATAATCTCAGGAAGTACTAGACAAATCAACGTACCATTTGTGACGGAGGAAAGAGCTCACTTTGTAGGAGTATGTGCACTTTAGTTGAATACAATTCGATAACTATTTAGAAAGTTATGAAGCGAACACTTACCTGAATCGAGCGTTTTGTTTACACTTTTTCGCCGTGAAAACGATCAAAAGGTCACGTTGTTCCGCCACCCTGATTATACACTTTGACCAAAGTTAGGTCGTTGTAAATATCAGCAAACAGCGGTGACCGGCCTTTCATTCGGCAACCTCGTTTCATGTTCCTTCTAATAATATTACTAGTATTTTTAATAATGGCTCAAAAGTTTACGTATCTCCTCTAGGATCACATGCTTTGGGGAAATACCACATAAAAAGAAATATAAAAAGATCGGACAGGGAAAGTATCCTTTCAGAAATCATTTAGTTCATTCAAGACGCAGAGTGTTTTCCTCTACTAATAAGTGCAATGCTAATAGGTGCAGTTGTTGCAATTATTTATCTTGCAAGTCCACCATTAAATCAGATGTTAATGGTAGATTGTTTAATGTATGTCTAGCTTCAAATGTTGATCGACGTACTACTCACGTCATTTATGTTCTGACTTGAAATGCATCACGTTGCGATATACAAGATGTTGGACAAACAGATCGATCCTTAAAAGTTCGATTTCGTGAACACAACTATAATGCAAGTAATCCTAAAAAGTTAAAAAATTACTTGTACCAACACTTTCGTCAGTCAGGTCATAATTTTAATTACGTAACTGTTCAACCAGTTGAATATATATTTTTTGATGATGATGCTACTGAAAGCTTCAAAATAAAAGCTAGACATATTGCAGAACCTAAGTGGATGAAAAACTTAAAGACACCTAATTATCCACTCGGCCTTAATGACAATATTTATCAAGAAGGAAATATTTCTAAAGATCCTAATATTGATATTTTTTCTATATTTTCTATTCGAAAGCGTCAATCTAGATATCATGGTCCTAGGCGTAATGGTAACATCAAACGTAAATCGCGTGTAATTATTTCTGTCGCTGATTTACATACTATTTTTAAACAGTCTGGAAAGCACTCTATGATTTCACGGCTTACCTCTTTGTCCATTTCTTCACTAACGTTGATCGACGAGGAAGCCGACAAAATTTTCATTTGTACAGATCCCTTGTGTAACACTGCTTCTATAGTTCAAAGCTACACACAACATGTTCTCCGACCCCATATTGACAAGGAGTCTGATCACGTCAAGCAATTTCCAAAACTACTATATACTAATAAAGGTATTGATTTCATTGACATGCCTAGTATTTTTCGAGATGATTCTATCCCAAAATATTTCAAAAATTCCGAAAGTCCTGTAATTTGTTATAAGTATAAAAAGCCTATTATAAATATTATTTTCCACTACAACAAAATAGTTTCTGACCTTGATATAGTACATAATACTCCTAAGGAATGTGAATGCAACACATCAAAATTTTGCTATACTCCAGCAGGTCATGTAATCACTGGTAATTTTGATATTGTTGATAAACGTATTCGGCATTGTTTTCGAAAGTTCCTAAATATAGATAACCTTCAACTATTGATTTTAATGCCTGTCGTGCCCAGATCGCCCACTCCATTGACGATTTTAGTATAAAATGGTGTCGTAGAGAACATGCGGACCCAAACTCGCTTTCTACTTGGAAAAAGTCAATTCTTAAAATTATAGATACACGTATTAACTTTTATAATGTTAACCCCTCTTTACTTCCCCCGAGACCTAGGTTTTCCTTTCGTAATTTAAAATCGGGAATTCAGGAATTTCATAATAAATTTGTTTTAGTTCCTGCAGATAAAGCAGCTAATAATGTAATTATTGTTTGACGCCTACATTACGTCAATGTTTTATCTCTGGAACTCGGCAGCACCAATTCGTATACTCCAGTTAATTCTACGGAGGATGATGTTGTTTCCGCACATATCACTCGGTGCACTACTTTCAAGGCTGGTGTAAACGATAAGCAAAATAAACTGCCTACCCTGTACTGGATTCCTAAATTACATAAAAATCCGTATGAGACTCGCTTTATTTCTCATTCTAGTGCCTGCACAACAACAAACATCTTCAAATTTTTAACTTCTTGTCTCACTGCCTTTAAAGATCATGTTAAACTATATTGTGATAAAACTTATGAAAACTCTGGGATTCATTTAATTTGGTCTGAAAAAAATACAGGAGACGTTCTTGATAAAATTTTCAATAAAGGTCAAGTTTCATCAATAAGCTCTTATGACTTCTCTACACTATATACAACCTTACCACATCACCTTATTAAAGACAAGCTAATTTCTCTTATTCAAAAAACATTCGCTAGAGAAAATACTACATTTCTGGCATGTAATAATATTAAAGCGTTTTTTTACTAACGGCAGATTAGACAATTAACTACATGGACTTGCTATGAAGGTTGGGAAGCACTTATCTTCCTATTAGATAATATTTTCGTCAGTTATGGTACCACCGTTTATAGACAAATTGTTGGTATCCCTCTGGTTACGAACTGTGCACCACTTGTCGCAGATTTGTTTTTATTTTGCTATGAAAGAAATTTCATGTTGAGTCTTTCACCTGATACCCAGGCAGATGTTATTAAAGCTTTTAATGACACCTCTCGGTATCTGGATGACATACTGAAAATTGACAACCCTTTCTTTCCAACTATGGTTGATAATATTTATCCTAAAGAACTTCAGCTAAATAAAGCTAATATATCTGATAATAACGCTTCTTTTCTTGATTTAGATCTCTTGATTGAAAATGGTGAAATAATTAGCAAAATCTATGACAGGAGAGATGATTTTAATTTTGACATTGTTAATTACCGCCACTTGGATGGGGATGTTCCCCGAGCAACTTCTTATGGGGTGTATGTGTCTCAACTTATTCGTTATTCAAGGGTTTGTACCCGAGTTAAGGACTTTAATATTCGTAATCTTTGCATAACTAAAAAGCTACTCAATCAGGGTTACCGTTACCACAAACTTCGTAAAACCTTTGCAAAATGTTATTATCGTAACCCTGATCTTCTTTCCAAATATAAAAGTAATTTAAGGACTCTTCTGCGACAAGGACTATCACAACCTGACTTCTATGGTGATGTGATTTATAAACTTCGTAAAATTCTTGGTCATGATCACTTTCATACTATCTTTGTTAAACTTGTTAAAACGTTTATCAAAAGAGGTTATGACCCTATCATTTTGCATCGTACTGCATGCTTGGTGGTGGACCCTTTTACAGTTCGCCACTATGCTTTCCTCTTTAATTGTACGATGACCGGACAGGCTGTGGACCCTATGATGACGCCTACCTAAAGCCCATTGGGGCGGTGGCGTTTGATGTTTGTCTATGATCTTTCTTGTCGTGCCCTTAATGGTTTATTCTCTTGTTGCTCTGGCTTCTGCCAAGTCATTGAGTACCTTCATTGTGGCTTTCTAGGCTATTGTGTTTACACGAGCATGTTTGTGTTTTACTTATATTGCCTATTGACGCTGCCTTGTTGGTTAGAGATTAGATCATGGCGGGATTTCTTTATTTACACTGTCCTGTTTTAATGGGATGACAGTAGGGTAAGTGTGAGGTTTGGTGCACCATAGAACCGGTTTAAATCCCCAGTGGCCTACTTTGTCACTGACCGTTCCAAGGCGGTAACCCTATTGTCAACCCTTTTGTGTTTGTGATGTCGTTTGTTTTTATTATTACTTTTGCCTTCTTGTTTGTCTGTTTACATGTTTGTTTCTGTGTTATGTGGTTTATTGTCCTCCTTGAACGCTACTGTCCCTGTCCGATCTTTTTATATTTCTTTACCTACTTCTTACTCATAATGATTTTGGTTAAGAATTGCCCGTGGATCTTACTCCCAGTCTCTGACCGAATCTCTCTCTCCCTCTTCTGATCTCTGCAACGGTAATTATTCAAGAACCCGTGACATTTCTGAATTCCAACTAACATCAACACGTGCATTATTGGTTGTACCAATTGCCAATCATGTTACTTATAAAAAATGATGTTTATTTCCTCACGCCAAATACACTTATAACTATGAAAACATTGTTAATTTTATGTCAGATAATTGCAACCTTTCCATTTAATTTACTAATAATTAATGCGTTGCTGATACAAGTTTCTCGTCAGCCTGAGAAAATCTGCTAGATCTACATTATCGAAATGTCAATGTTAGTCATTGTTCAGTGCATTTAAAGAGGCACGAACAGTTATTTATTAAAGCTGCTTGTTGTTGTAATTCAGTGTATCATTTTTGCTAGATCTACATTTTCGGTGCATTTAAAGAGGCACGGATTTTTATTTATTAAAGCTGCTTGTTGTTGTAATTTAGTGTCTTATTTCATCTTCGCAATTAACTATTGTTCAACGATTATAATTAACCTCAAATAAGGTAACTATGTTACAATACATACGATAGAAATATTATAATGACAAATGGGTTGGGTAACACATTCTACCAACATTAGATTCAGCCATTTCCAGGTTATAGCTTTCCGCAAAGTTTTTTTTAAATCTCGACCCTTGAAAGAATTTCAAGGGGGTCGCAGTTTTGCATAGTGTTGTTTTGGAAACTCTTTAAAAATATATTCTTCTCTGAAACAGGAGTAAGATGTCTACTACGGATACAATTGTTTGAGTCTAATTCCTCTCTGCTTTCACGACGGCCATCTCACAATGTATGTTACATGAAGAGGGGAATCCAGAATATTCATAATAATTTGGCTTTAGTTCCTGTAGACAAAGCCTCTAGCAATATCATTATTGTCTGACGACTGCACTCTATCAGTACTTTGAATGCAGAGCTAGCGTGCACTTTCTGCTTTTCTAACCACACCATTGCTGGAGAAGGATATAGTTTCCCAGCATGTGTCCATTTAGGAGACTATGAAGGTTTCTGTTAATATTAAGCAGAATAACCTCCCCACTATATACTGGATTCCAATACTTTACAAAAACCCACACAAAGCAAATTCTAGTTCATGTACCACTACTAATGTGTCGAAACTGTTGACCTCCTGCCTTTCCAAAATTACAGAAGACATTTGGTAGGGAAGAGTCTACCGTGTTTGCTTGTAATAATGTCCGGGCTTTCTTTTCAAACGCCCCTAATGATAAGTTGAACATGTGGATGTTCTAGAGAATTAGCATTTGTTTTAGATACCATATTTATTAGACACGGTTCAACCGTTGACCGCCAGGTTGTTGGTATTCCTATGAGTAATAACTGTGCGCCAATTTGTGTTATACTGTTATGAAAGAGATTTTATGTTGAGTTTGCTACCTGTTAGCCAGGGAGACATTAGTAATGCGTTTAATAATACATCTCGGTATCTGGAAGACATATCAATATTAATAATCCGTTGTTTGCTCATATTATGGTCACTAATATTTGTCCACCAGAGCCCACGTTGAATAAAGCCAACAGTTTGGATTCATAGCAGCATTCCTCGATTTTTATCTGTCGATTTCAAATGATTACATACATACTAAAATCTGGATAAGAGAGATGACTTTAACTTTGACATTGTCCACAACTATCCACATTTAGATGGGGACGTACATCGTGCTACATCATACCGGGTTTATATCTCCCAGATTATTCGTTTTGCTAGGGCATGTAACGATGTTAATGATTTCAATTATCGAAATAATGTTATTACAAGTAAAATTCTTCAGCAAAGTTTTCGTTATCATAAACAACATAGACACATTTATATCTCCGCAACGAAAACCTGCTGGAAAAGTACAACACTAACCTAAAAACATTTCTGCGACTAGGAATATTACAACCGTTATTCTATGGAGATGTGATCTATAAACTTCGGAAATTAATAGCCGTATAGAACACGCCATCCATACAAATGTCATGTTTTCCGGAATGCACGAAAAGCACGTTGTGAAGTAGTTTTGAACTCTATCTTATAGAAGCAATCTATACATTTAGTTAGGCCCGCACTGGTAAATATTGGCGTATTTAATCGAAATACACAGCAGCTTGTAAAATCATAACGTCCTTAATACGTGATGGATTTTGATGAAATAAAAGTCAAAACAACATCAGGTAGATGTAATTGAAGCCTTTAATGACACCTCTCGGTATTTGGATAACACATTGAACATTGCCAATCCTTTCATTTCTACTATGGTTAATAATATCTATCCTAAGGAACTTCAACACAACAAAGCTAACATTTCTGATACTGTCGCTTCCTTTCTTGATTTACATCTCTCTATTGAAAATGGCGAAATAATTAGTAAAATCTATGACAAGAGAGATGATTTTAATTTTGATATTGTTAATTATCCCCATTTAGATGGGGATGTTCCCCGAGCTACTTCTTATGGGGTCTATGTTTCTCAACTTATTCGTTTCTCTAGAGCTTATAGTCGTGTTGAGGACTTTAATATTTGAAATATTTGTATAACTAAAATGCTACTCAAGCAGGGCTACAGTTACCATAAACTGAAGAAAAAACGTTTCAACATTTTATTATCTTAAACAGAAATATAAAAAGATCGTAACCCTGATCTACTTTTAAAATATAAAGGTAATTTAAGAAATATTTTGCGACAAGGACTATTACAACCTGACTTCTATGGTGATGTGATTTACAAACCTCGTAAGATCCTTGGTCATAATCACTTTCATACAATATTTATTAAACTTGTTAAAAAGTTTATCCAAAGAGGTTATGACCTTTTCATTTTGCAACGTACTGCATGTTTAATGGTTGACCCATTTACAGTTCGCCACTATGCTTTCCCCTTTGATAGTGCGATGACCGGACAGATTGTGGAACCTATGATGACGTCTACTTAAATCCTAATAAGACTGTAGCGTTTGATGTTTGTCTTGAATCTTGTATTGCCGTGCCCTTAACGGTTTTTTCTCTGTTTGCTCTGGCTTCTGCAAAGTCATTGAGTACTTAACTTTGTGGCTTTCTAGGCTTTTGTTTTTTATATTATATATATACATGATCAATTATGCGTTTTACTTATATTGCCTATTAATGCTGCTTTGTTTGTTAGAGATTATAACCTGGCGGGGATATCTTTATTTACACTGTCCCGTTTATTGGGATGACGATAGGGTAAGAGTGAGGATTGGTGCACCCTAGAACCTGGTTTAAACCCCCAGCGGCCATTTTTTGCCACTGACCTTCCCAGGGCAGTAGCCCTATCCGTCAACCCATGTGATGTCTGATTTTGGCTTTTATTCATCTTTGTTCTTTGTTTCTGTGTGTGTGTTTGTGGTTGACTATCGTCCTTGAATGCTACTTTTTCTGTTCGATTGTTATGTCTACTTTAATTCGTTATCAATATAATGAAACTAGTAAAAAGTCATTTATTAGACATATCCATCGATTAAAACTGATGCGCTTGGCAAAGATCTTTCAAAATTCCTATTCAAAATGAGGAGAAATGAGGCCCGACAAACACAGTAAAAACTCAAAATACATATGCACTCATTTTGTTACAAAACGTTCACCCCGAAGAAAAAGTGGTTACACTTCTTTTAACTACAAAATGAACCATATATATATATATATATATTACAATAACACTATTTACACTAACTTTTCTAGCTTCCTCTACTAGCATATATTTATCCACAGCTCCCTAACTACTGTCCTTCAACTATGACATTCCTTACTAATAACTATGAAACTCAATTGACCTAAGTTACAGTAAAGCTGAAGCACTATCTCCAGTCCTCTACCTAAATACCTACTCAAGTAGTCTATTCCTACACTGTCTTTTCCTGTCATCACTACCACTTCCAAGACTTCGTTTAATAACCTTACTAAGTCTAAAAGCATCACTCCTTCTACTTCGAATAGACTCTAAACCATCTTTCCTATCAAATGCCTGAATTGCTAACCTCCATCGTACAGACTTCCTAAACCTTTCGATTTCTCTGTTTACACTACCCAACGTTTTTATGCAATTATTAACAAATCTACTCTTATCTTACAAATGTCTCTGAAATTTAAAATCACACAGCAAACAATGACTAACAACCAAGTAATTTGACTCATGACTAACCTACACAATCCTATAACAACACTCTGAACCATAAAAAGTATTAAAACTACGAACACTTTTAGCAGTTTGATCACCTCGCGTGAAATAAGAAATAACCAGTTACCTTTCTGGTACCGCCTTAATCCTCTGGTTAACACTAATATCCTTCTGAACCATCGTATCCGTCGCTACATCTGTATCTATTTGTCCAATATCGGTTGACTGCAGTGATCACTGAAAATTATTTTAAGACAAAGGCCCCATAATTTTTCTTATATTATTGGAAATGTGTCTGATTTCACTTTTATAGTACACATTTGTTATGTGGGTATTAATCAAACACATAACCTCCAGTGGCTATATTTTTCTGTTTGCTACCACTTTTGCCAACTACTAGAGCTGGCTCTACTTTTCTTTCATCACCTCTTTTTCTAAGTTTAAGAAATAGGAGCATACACTAGAATTCATTTGAAAGTAGTATTACAGGCACTCCTTACACATTGATAATAGAAAGAAGGATGGATTAAGGAATGAATAGCAATATACTTTGTGTATCTTTATTTAATCTATATATACTTTTTTTGTTTCCATCAATGTGTAGTTGTAAACGGCAGTTTCGCTTATATAATTATGTAAAAAATAATGTCCGAAATTATGTACCTCAATTACAATTTTTTAGTGCATTAATGTGATTTGAATGCCAAAGAAATATAAAAAGATCGGACAGGGAAAGTAGCATTCAAGGAGGACAGTCAACAAAACCCTAATAAAATGGGCGAAAATGTCGATGAGCACAACGCGGTTTTTGAAACACACGTATTTAAGGAAAAGTAGTCCTTCTTATCAAAAAGTAAAGAAAACACAACTCTAATAGCAGGATAAAGTAGTTTTATGTCTATAATTGGTGATCTCAAAGTTGTGACAAACTTCCCACAACTTCATTGTTGTTTCAATGTTTGAATAACTAATTAAAATCGAGCCAAACATTCAGTGGTATAATTTTATCACATAAAGCCAGTTATCTTCTCAGATGAAATGAAGTTTTGAAAGTTCAGTTCATTATTCACAAGCTTGTTCTACAGAAATGTTCGTTAGCGAAAATGAGCAGAAAGGAACAAAATGGAATGAAAAGGAATAACGATAAAAATCGGGATTTGTTTTTCCAATAAAAAAACGTAGGGTCAGCGGCTAAAAATAGTTTCGGTCGGGTTAACGGAAACGAACCATTTTTTTAGGCCTTAAATCGTTATTTTTTAAAAAGTACTCTTAGATAGTACCGACCAACTTTCTTGGCTCATTACGTATTAAGCGAGAATTAAGTCAAAGATAGTTTAATATTCACATTAATTTTGTTGTCTGGTTACATAAAAGAGGATAACATTGTTCAGTAATACATGTATACAAATATTAATGGCTACACTCTAATATTAAAGTTGTTTATATGAATTTTCACATTTCTATTTTCCAGTTTTCGCGGGTAAGTATACACTTTGTTCATACATTTTATATTGAACATACATTTGTTATGCTGTTGATGGAATTAAATATTGAAATGATTTTGATATAAATTATACATGTATACATGCATATATGTATACCAAGTTATACTTAATGCGACATGTATTATGAAAACACCATGTGTGTCTATGTTTACAGATCCATATTCTTTTGCCATATTTCGTACGTGAGAACTATGCGTGCTATTTGTGTATATTTGATTCTTGCCGGATCATGGCCTATATTGGTTATATGCGTGTGTGCTGCAGGTATATGTTGATTACACCGCTTATTATTAATGTTCGCATATTCCTTTAGGGTATATATATGTTGTATAACATATTTTGATCTCAAAACAGCATATGTATATAAGCCAACATTGCAGTCAAGACATACTGAAAAGGGGATCCCTTAGAAGCAACAAACAAATGCCCGTTTATGCCCCTAACCATGATAATGGAGGGTGATTCTTAGGTACATGACATCTGGGGTAAGGTTGCTACTTTCTTAAGTCACAAATATCATAGCTTGAAGTCCTTGGCCTACCATAAACATAATTGGTTCTGGTTAAATGGTTTAAGAACTTTTCATTTACAATTGTTATTGTTAATTCAAGAATGACGAATTAATCACGAAGGTGAAGCTGTCTTCACAACTGGTTGTCAATCACATACAAACCTAACTGCGTATATTGAAACATTTCCATGAACAACACTGTCTAAGAAAATAAATATTAGATCCAATAAAATCAGCATTGGAAATAAAGTCAACATAATGGTTAATGAAATGATTGCCCCTTTATGCGCCTAATAACGATAATGGGGAGTGATTCTCACGTAGGTGACATCTGTGGTAAGGTTGACAGAAGCAACCTCTACAAGGTCAAATTGACGTCCTTGGTCTATTTTTAATACCATTCATTCTGCTTAAACAGTTTATTTATATCCGCCTTTGAGTCACCTATAGCCCTTTACTCTGTCATTATAGCCCTTCACTATGTCACCTATAGCCCTTCACTCTGTCAATATAGCCCTACACTCTGTCACTATAGCCCTTCACTCTGTCACTATAGCCCTTCACTCTGTCACCTGTAGCCCTTCACTATGTCACCTATAGCCCTTCACTCTGTCACTATAGCCCTTCACTCTGTCACTATAGCCCTTCACTCTGTCACCTGTAGCCCTTCACTATGTCACCTATATCCTTTCACTCTGTCACTATAGCCCTTCACTCTGTCACCTGTAGCCCTTCACTATGTCACCTATAGCGCTTCACTCTGTCACTATAGTCCTTCACTCTGTCACTATTAGCCCTTCACTCTGTCATCTGTAGCCCTTCACTATGTCACCTATAGCACTTCACTCTGTCACCTATAGCCCTTCACTCTGTCACCTATAGCCCTTCACTCTGTCACCTGTAGCCCTTCACTATGTCACATGTAGCCCTTCACTTTGTCACCTATAGCCCTTCACTCTTTAGGCATAATGTTCCGATACATCGGGATGGATACTTTGCGACCAAACTACTGTCATTGTGAATTAACCTTACACTGACCGTTCTAATGTGGTAGCCCTATTGTCAACCCTTTTGTGTTTGTGATGTCATATCTTGCCTTTTATTCATGTTTAAAGTGTGTGTTTGTTTGTTTCTGTGTGTATTTGTGGTTGACTGTCGTCCTTGAATGCTACTTTTCCTTTTCGATTTTTATACCTACTTTCACCTACCTTTTACACTACGTATATATACTGAAAAAAAATAGTTTAGCAAGTCCTTATGTACATTTAGCTTAAATAAATTGAATGCTATTTTATAATGTGAAGTATTATAAAGAAAGATAAAAATATCGGACAGGGAAAGCAGCATTCAAGGACGACAGTCAACCACAAAACACAAAAACAAACACGCAAACAGACAAACGAGAAGGCAAAATAAATAAAAAATGCAAACGACATCACATACACAAAAGGGTTGACAATAGGGTTACCGCCTTGGAACGGTCAGTGGCAACAAAGGCCATAACCATTTGCATGACATAGGGTGATCTTCTTTTTCACTAATTAGTTGTGATACAATGTTAGTATCAGAGTTATCTCCCATTTAGTTAAAACAGCGTATTTCATATTTAAAAATACCAATATAATAAAGAACATAGTTAAACGTCACTAAGTAACAGTTCTGTGTTTCAAGTTATAAAAAACTCAAAATCAATGGATACTAACCTTGTCATTATAATGCAAAAACGAATCAAAATTATAAAAACTTGAAAATACCTCACTTTACATTGAAATAAGAACGAAATTATAATATCTGTAAAGCAGGTAGTTTAAAACATTATTTTTTTCGCAGATATCGTTTCAAACACAATGCCCTTAAAATCTACTAATTATGTTAATTATATTGTTAATGATCTCTACCAAGCATAGCCTAGAATATGCGCAAATGAATCTACCATGCAATTAACTTGCTAAACTTATTATACCTCCGCCTCAAAGAAGTGGGGGCTGTGTAGGAATCACTTTGTCCGTCGCGTCGCGTCCCGTCGCGTCCCGTCGAGTTTTATTATTTAACAGATAATAGTTACATGGTTGCATATTTGCTTTTCATTTTAAGCATGATTTGAAAATACATTATGAAAAATACATAAGGTTACATTCCACTAATTATACAGACTTCATAAGGTTACACTCCACTAATTTTACATAAGATTCCATTAAGTTTTTGATTATTTGTCCTGTTATTTAACAGATAATGGTTTCATATTTGCTTTTTCTTTTTTTATGATTTGAAAATAACTAATGAAAACTTCATAAAGTTACACAACATGAATTTTACTACCTCATATGGTTACACTCCACTAATTTACGTCGCGTCCAGTCCTATCGCGTCCCGTTGCGTTATTTACCCGATAATGGCTGCTTGGTTGCATATTTAATTTTACTTTTTGGTTTGGTGTGAAAATACATTATGAAAACCACATGAGGTTACATTCTACTAATTATACAGACTTCCTAAGGTTACACTCCCACTAATTTTTATGTAAGACTCCACGTATTTATACCCCCACCAAACAAAGATTCGTGGCGGCTATATAATAATCACTTTCGAGTTATTTAGTAGATAATGGTTGCATGGTTACATATTTGCTTTTCTATTTTGGTATGATGTGAACATACGGTTACACTCCACTAATTATATAAATATTAGACTTCATAAGGTTAAACTCCACTATTTTTTACATAAGACTCCAAATACTCTAATTATTTCTTGCGTTATTTAACAGATAATCAGATACTTGTTGCATATTTTCTTATCCGTTTTCTTATTTAATATGTGAGACTCCACATATTTTTAAATTATTTGTGATTGAGACTCTGCTCAACACAAACTTCAGAGTATTTCAACGCATCCATAATAAGGAAATAATACATATTCAGACTGGACACCAATGCGATAATCACCTTCAAATTAGTTGCATTAAATTTGTTTTTTTTTTAGTTAATTTATATGAAAATACAGAATCAGTACCTTTTTGAGGATACATATATTAAAACAGGTCAACAAGCGGGGGTATTAATCACCTTTAGTGATAGCTCTAGTTTTTATCAGTATATATACATCTAGCTCAGTGTTGTGTGACTAAAGGAATGTCACCGTGATTAACTTAAATTTAAGTTTAAATGCAATAGATAATGAATAAGCGTTTTCATTACCTCCATAAGTTCTAAGTCACTGATAGCCCTTTACTTTTAAACTTAATTAACGAAATGGGATTTAGTTCCCATTAATGCATCATATAAGATTACATCGGCAAATATAAATCCAGAACATACATTTCAAACACAATAATTTCCTTTTTACACTTCGATAGTGTTTTTCACAATCTACTATTCTAAGTCACCAATAGAAACATGTAAACGTTTCATGCACATCAATATCGAGAAAATAACTTTAAAAGCAGGTCACCGTGAAAACCAGCCAGATCGTACCAGTAACACTGGAGTTATGCCCTCGATTTTCGTATGGGGTTATGTTTTACATATACTTATAGAAGGAAGTCTTTAAAAACTATTATTCTCTGAAACTACATGTGGTAGAGATTTAATATTTTGCATGTAATATGAACTTATGGTCCTCTGTCAAGTTTGATCAAATCGAGAGCAGGGGTTCAAAGTTGGTCCCACCCCAGAGGTCGCATGTTTTCATCGAAACTTTTATTAAACTTGGCCAGAGTCTTAATATCCATAAAAGCTCAGACTAGTTCGAAAACCGCCCATGTCGGATTATAAATATTATGGCCCTTGATTGAATGAAAAATGCTTTATTTTGCTATCAGCACTACAGAACCTTAATTTTGCCTCCGATCTTTACCAAGCTTGGCCAGAGTCGTAATATTAATGAAAGCTCGGACAAATTTGAAAATAATTAGTATCGGATACTAAACTCCAGACTCATGGCCCTTGATTTAATTTAATGAAACAAATGCAATAATTTGCCTTGTTAAAACTATAGTGCCTTCATTTTGCATGTGATCTTTACCAAACTTAATATCAAATGAAAGCTCAGACGATATTTGCCGTGTCAACACCCTAGCACCTGCATTTTGTCCGATCTTTACCAAACTTTTACAGAATGTTAATATCGATTAAACCTACGACGAGTTCGATAACCGTATATATCGACTCAGTAACATCAGAGGTATGAACCTTGATTTATTGAACAAATTCTATATTGCGACATGTGAACACTCTATTTTCTATCTCATCATTACCGAACTTACAGAGTAGTTATACATACATAAGATATCGGACGAGTTCTTGAACCGGCCATCGACTTCTAATAGCTGTTTTATCTGCCAAAAATGCATACAATTGCATTGTCTGTGTTCATCTGATCGTAATCAACTTTACACAGTAAATATATCTCCATACGATCTTAAACGAACGTTTGAACCAGGAGATTCGATCGCTGTTAGTTGAGTTTTCTGGCCTTGACTTGGCAAAAGTGCATAATTTCGCCTTGTGGGCCTTCGAGCCCCTATATTTTGTTTTTATCCAATCTTGCCCAAACTTACACTACACAGTTATATATCCATCAGACGGATTCAATCGCTAGGAGCTGAGTTATGCCATTTGAATTATCGAAACGTTCATAATTTGACATTGTTACTGTAAAACACTTTAATTTCATCTGATCTTAACCAAGCTTTCATAGAGTGTGTATAATAATAATATCTTGGACGAGGTTTTAAACCTCATATATCCACATTACGTGGTCCCGACTTATTTCCATTTAGCGATTTGAAGCTTATATTAGCAGGATTTTATAACGGATATTTCAACAATAAAACATGTTTAAAAACATTTTTTACTGCAAATATGTAATAACCCGTTTAAAATTCCTCTTAAATGTTTTAATTTTACAATATGTAAACTTTTTAAGCCGAAATTAAGGTTTTATTTTATACCCAGTCAACCCCGTTTTCGCTTCTTGGAGAAGGGGTTGGATGGGGTATGACAGTTAATACTCGGACCACGTAATGAATTGGTATCAGAGTGAGTTATCTGGCTTTGAATTTGCAAAATTTACATATGTTGACCTTGTAACCTCCATATCACTTCTATTTTTCACAAAATCCAAACCAATCGTTAACAGAATGTGAATTGAATAATTATATATTGGGCGAGTTATATCAAAAATGGTAATGATACGATTTTTCATGGCTAAGTTATGGATTTTGAATTAGCGAAATGTGCAATATTTGGTCATGTACACTGGAAACCAGGGATCGTGGATTTAAATCTGACTGGAGGCAATATTTTGTTGTTTTTTCTCATAAGAAACTTTGGTTCGTTTGTTCAAATCATAGTGAGGCTTTATCATTAGGTTGGTGTCTGTCAAACAGTTGGTGTGTGTCAAACAGTTTAAATTACATTTCCAATGTATGGTACTTACATGGGGGAAAACGCAAATTCTTTTTTCTGAAACCAGAGTTATGGGTTGCTGTACACAATGCAAGATTTTCCGAAGATAACAAATAAAAATAAACATACAAAATAAAATAGATGTGTCTTATTTTCAAGATAATTCCAAGTCCAATGTGCTAAAAGTTAAAATTCAGCATGTTTCCCCTACAGAACTTTTCATGGGGGCAGCCATATTTGTTTACATGCAAAACCGCAGTAAAGATTTATCTGTTTTTGAGAGGGGGTTAATCTCACAATTTCATTTTTAAAAAATACATTTTGTAAAACATAAATTTTCTCATTTTAATAAATGTTATTTATTAATTAATTACCAACTCTGAAAATGTATTTTGAAACATTTATCTGGCATGTTTTGATTTGTATGACCTTTCACTTCTGGCTTAGGTCACTCCTAAAAAAGGGGCGTGGTCAAGCCCGTGCTATATTTATGATACCGCAACCTATACCGGGTTATATTTTCCAATTTATTGAAAAATGAGCATTATTGTTACTAAAAGTAGTCATATGCAAGCACTCATGGAAATTAGAAAGCTTGTAGTGTACACAATTTTCATGTTTTCTTTCATTTTCAATTTACCACAATTTTTCAGTCGAGACAACAAAACCCGTTTTCCGAAAAAAATTACAATATTTTATGATTCCATCAGTTCATCAAATATTTTATGCCAAATATTTTACTGAGGTAGTTGCATAGTTGCATGTGTCATATTATACACTCTCTGTCCATTATTTTGAACATAATCCTGATTATATGCACATCTGATCTTTTTTTTACCCCCGCCCCCCCCCCCCCATTAGAAAACACTGTTTTTTGAGTATAATTTGACTTTAAATAGTAATAAGGTATAAACAAAACATGTTTCAAGTTCCTTTGTTTCAATGTATATACAAATTAAAGTTCCATAAAGCATTTGTTAAAACCAAGAGACATACAGACAAACAGATAGTTGTGCTATAAGGCCATTTTTTGCTTTTCGACATTAAAAACTCGCGGTGCGATTTTCAACAATGCAGTCAAATTATATGTCAAATGGAATAAAATAATATAAAGAAAATATAAAAATAAAAAGATCAGACAGGGAAAGTAGCATTCAAGGAGGACAGTTAACCATAAAACACAGAAACAAACACGCAAACAGACAAACAAGAAGGCAAAAGTAATAATAAATGCAAACGACATCACAAACGCAAAAGGGTTAACAATAGGGCTACCGCATTGGAACGGTCAGAGGCAAAGTAGTCTACTGGGAGTTTAAACCGATTCCAGGGTGCACCAAACCTCACACTTACCCTACTGTCATCTCATTAAAACAGGACAGTGTAAATAAAGAAATCCCCGCCATGATCTAATCTTTAACCAACAAGGCAGCATCAATAGGCAATATCAGTAAAACACAAATATGCTCGTATAAATATAATACAAAAAAAACAATAGCCTAGAAAGTCACAATGAACGTAGTCAATGACTTGGCAGAAGCCAGAGCAACAAGAGAATAAACCATTAAGGGAACGACAAGAAAGATCATAGACAAACATCAAACGCCACTGTCCCAATGGGCTTTAGGTAGGCGTCATCATAGGGTCCACAGCCTGTCCGGTCATCGAACAATTAAAGAGGAAAGCATAGTGGCGAACTGTAAAAGGGTCCACCACCAAGCATGCAGTACATTGCAAAATGATAGGGTCATAACCTCTTTTGATAAACGTTTAACAAATAAATATAAAAAGATCAGACAGGGAAAGTAGCATTCAAGGAGGACAGTCAACCACAAAACACAGAAACAAACACGCAACCAGACAAACAAGAAGACAAAAGTAATAATACATGCAAACGACATCACAAACACAAAAGGGTTGTCAATAGGGAGTTTAACCAAGACAGTATGAAAGTAATCATGACCAAGAATCTTTCGAAGGTTATAAATCACATCACCATAGAAGTCAGGTTGTGATAGTCCTTGTCGCAGAAGGGTCCTTAAATTACTTTTATATTTGGAAAGAAGATCAGGGTTACGATAATAAAATTTTGCAAAGGTTTTACGAAGTTTATGGTAACGGTAACCCTGATTGAGTAGCTTTTTAGTGGTAAAAGATTACAAATATTAAAGTCCTCAACTCGAGTACAAGCTCTTGAAAAACGAATAAGTTGAGACACATACGTTGCTCGGGGAACATCCCCATCCAAGTGGGGATAATTAACAATGTCAAAATTAAAATCATCTCTCTTGTCATAGATTTTGCTAATTATTTCACAATTTTCAATCGAGAGATCTAAATCAAGAAAAGAAGCGTTATTGTCAGATATATTAGCTTTGTTAAGCTGAAGTTCTTTAGGATACATATTATTAACCATAGTTGGAAAGGAAGGGTTGTCAATGTTCAATATGTCATCTAGATACCGAGAAGTGTCATCAAAGGCTTCAATAACATCTGCCTGGGTATCTTGTGAAAGACTCAACATGAAATCTCTTTCATAGCAAAATAAAAACAAATCTGCGACAAGTGGTGCACAGTTCGTACCCATAGGGCTACCAACAATTAGGCATTTTAGAAATGTTGCCTACCTGTTTGTTTGTTTGTTTTTTCATATGTTTGTTTGTTTGTTTGTTTGTTTGTTTGTTTGTTTGTTTGCTTGCTTGCTTGTTTGCTTGCGTATTTGCTTGCTGTTTTGTTAATACACAATAAGACAGAAACTGGGTGAAACCATCTCTTAAAAATTCAAACATATTTTAAGACTCTTAGTAAATATAATGCCCATTGATAGATATGTTTAATAAATGAAACATGATAAACCAAAGCAAAGTACATTTCTTAAAATCACTTACCAAATGCTGCAGGCTTTGCTGGTCCATGTATGTCAAACACAGTAGCACACAAAGCAATGCGTCCCGCAAAAGTCTTCGAGTCCCGCAAAAGTCTTCGAGATTCATTATGCTAAATAACTGACGGTGTCAATGGAACAAGACATTTGTTGCTTGAGCTCTGAAAATAGAACAGTTCTACCATTGCATAATTAAATGAATTTAACTTCAAAATGCTGGACAGAAAGAAGAGAAAATTGCATAAAAAACATCAAATTAAAGTTACGCCAAGTAAACCAGTATACAAGATTCATCTTAAAAAAATAATTAATGTAGTTGTGTGCGCTTTCAGATCATCTTGTTAGGAAAAAAACTAACAGTTTTGATCGAGTATCGCTCTCATTTTTTCCTTGACATTTTTATGTGAAAAGCTCTCATTTAGTACAGAAATCTGTACGATTTATGCAAGATCAGGGAAACATTGTTTACAACATAAGACACAGTTCTCGTTTAAAACCATAGACAACCTCATATTGTAACGAGAGAATCTAATGTAAATGCATGTGGAATTTCATGTAGTAATTAATGGAAATTCATGTAATAATGTATGTAAATTCATATTTACATGTAAATCCATGTTAATTCGTGCAAATACATACTGATAAAGGTGATCCTTTGAGAGCAACAAACACAATTAAGAGAATAAAGCAGCAGACTCGGTTTTATTGAGTCTGTTCATGAGAAGTAATGAAAGAAGCAACGCTTCTCACGCCCCCTAGAACCGGCTTAAGCGGTATTCTACTTCAAAGCCACCTATATTGGGCTCGTTGGTCCCAAAGGACCAGTAAAAAATAACACTACTGATGTGAAGTCATGTAAAGTTATTTTACAAGAAAATGTAAAAGAAATGCCCAGAAGGCTGTCGAGCAACCATTTACGGTACACGCCTACACATTATAGCCAGCATTATTTTCATATTTCTTAAAAAAAAAAATACACCAAAAAAGATTGCATGTAAAACAACTGGCATACTATTAGACAAAATACGTACTCGTCAGAAAAGAAAAGAAAATACAATGATATCATTTCATGCGAGATCAAGATTGTTTTCCGATTTTTGGCCCATGCTATATTTAGGATACCGCAACCTATACACTTACTGAGCATGGACAGCAGAAAATACCATCCAACCAGCATCGGACCTGGGGACATAGCTCATAGGTCATAACTTGGAAACCGTTGAAATCCCACCCTATAACCATATATTCACTTACTGGGCTTGAACAGACTGATGCAATCATCCAACCAGCATTGGTACTGGCGTCCGTCCGTACCCATTGTGCCCTAACCCCTGGGTCATAACTTTAAAAACCGTTGAGATTCTACCCTATAACTATATATGCATTTACCGGGCATCACCACTTTAAGGCGGGCGCGGAAATTTGTGATGGCGCGCCATCGACTGCGCGTGATCTCATTATGTTATGAAATTATAAGCCTGTTTTACGTTTTTACATCTTTGTAAAGATCATCAGCTATTCAGGGCCGTTTTGGCCATTTTGTTTAGAGCATTAAAGCTTTGTGTTTCACTTTAATACCGTCGAATGTATAACTCGTAGAGAGATACAGGCACTTTTTTGGCATCTCGTTTATACTCATAACTACTAGTAATTATAGGACTTTTAGATTTGTTTAGATATTTAGGAATGTAATCAACAACATGGTTATCTCAAACAAAAGCAATACCCTTATTAAGATAAAGTATTTCTAGAAAATGTCTGACGTGATTAGACTCCTTGTAATATGGGTTCGCCGAACACTTTGTGTTTAGCTTTGAATTATGGCAGAAGTGTTATACAAAGGATCTGTACAAATGAACGTTGTATCTGCTTCTTCGTCGATCAACTTAAGTGAAGGAATGGACAAAGAGATGAGACGTGAAAGCAAAGAGTACTTTCCAGTTTGTTTAAAAATAACGTGTAAATCAGTGACTGATACGCGATTGACGTTTGATGTTATCATTACCTTGAATTACGCATTTGAATTGAAAATGTAGAAAAACTATCACTATTAGGATCTTTTGAACTAGTCCTTGTTGGTAAATATAATCATTAAAGCTACGAAGTCTCTATAAAGCAATCCTGTTAACGACAACACATAGTCTGTATCATAAGCTAATGTTAGTTTAGTTTAAACATATTTATTTTACATCGTTTGTAGTGCCTTGCTCAGAGACACAACACATACAGTCATGGCGGGGATCGAACTAACGATCATGGGTCTAGCTAATGTTGCTAGGCTGGGATTGTATGTTTCACTTTTTTTTGGATAATTTATATAAGTATTTCTTCGCGCACATTAAAAAGTAGAAGGTGGCCATCGCTTCAGTAATTACGAAACTTAGTCGGTGTCGCTTCATCTGGACTACGGGTACATATAAACGACACGTTTTGTATATGAAACTTGTCATTCCTAGAAAAAAAGCGCTCGAATGAAACATGCAATACACATAATTAAAAAAAACCTTCAAATAGGTAACATTCAAATGCATAGATTTAAACAAGACGTTTAAACTGTATTATACTGGATGCAACATAACACAAAAACAAAAAACAAACATTAAAGCTCGTTCAGTGTGTGTGTGTGTGTGTGTGTGTGTGTGTGTGTGTATGTGTACTTATAAGGAACATATATTAAATAGGTTTGTCCGGAGAGTACACGTTTACTTTAGATCATTTATTCAAACATTTTTGTGATCATGAATGCTAAAGAATACACGTCTGCAAATACATGTAATTGCATGCATATTTATGTACCGTTTATATCAATAGCAGTTATGTTAAACAAAATGGTGTTGGTTTTGTGTCACGAACTTTGAAGCATTATTGAATTTCGAAGTTACAGTTCTTGTTAATTGTTATTATTAATTTAATTGTCGTGTGATATTAAATGAAAACGAAGTGGACTTACAACAACGATTGGATTGTGTAGCTTTAAGGCAATGTCGATATTGCGTCTGTAGGATTCATCCACTTTCGGCCCGCTTCTATTGTAAAGCTTTTAGTAGCATCATTATCATAAATAACTAAACTATTTGTATATACTTTATGTACACATCAACACATAAGTGGTTATTTAGAGCCATCTCAGAGAGAGGAGAATCCGATAATCTGTCCTACTCTTTCTAACGAATAGATTCTTATGGTTCTTTAACGTACTCGAAGGATATACTCCAATACACTGGACATCCTGTTTATATCCGACGAACGAGGCTAACAGAAAGTCTTGCCCTAAAACACACCGACGAAACACAGTGGCGCCGGTGAGGTTTAAACCACTGTCCTCCTGTTAAAAGTCCAGTATGCTATCCACTCTGCAACGCCAGCCCCAGGTGAACTTGTACACAAGCGTGTCATTGCTTTTAGCATAGAGTATGTATTCAGATGACTAATAAATGCAATGGTGTGGTTCTATAGGACCATTGTTCTCATTACCATTGTTTCTGATTATGTTGAACACATTTTGAACTCACAAACGCATTATTCATTTGTACTTTTAGGACATGTTCGACGACAGTACAATGAGGATACGTTTTGGCCTAATTCAACTGGTGATCCAGAGTTGAGACACTCATTGTCAGACTTTAACGTAGACAAAAACATTATGAAAAGTAGAGCATATGACATTTGGGTTCAGAACCTTCAAAGAAAGCAAAATATGACAAGAAGTGGAAACACGATAAAACTGAATACAAAACCTTTAAACAAACTGAAAATAGAAATCGGAAACACAGCTTACTGTAAAAAGAAAGCACGGCTTTGGTCAGGTGCAGGTGATTCTGACACAGAACAAGGTGAACTGGTGTTGTATGTGTCTCTGAGAGGTAAAAACCTTACCAACACAAACATTTTACAATTGATTGAGGACCAGTTATTCTCAGACCGTCCAGAGTGTATGAAGTATGTGGTACAAGCCATGACTGGCCTCACAACCAAATGTTTGATACTACTGGACACAGACGGGTTTGGTGATTGGCACCCAGCTGGTGTAGAGGAAGCCAACAAGGGCACGGACGAGGTCGCTAAGCAGAAACTAGAAACGCTGGGACTTGTCACAGGTAATATAACAAGTGTTTGTATTATAAAATAATAAAATGTACAGTATAGTTATAGAGATAGTCATCTTGAAGCTCGACGTTTTAAAAAGTGAGAACGAATGTTGTAACGTCGGAGTCCGTGGCTGCGTTTGTTTTCACGTCCAAATCCGGATAAAATTACGTCTTCTTTTCTACTTGGTCAGTCTTACCAGTAGGCCTTATTGCCTACTGACCGTTCCAAGTCGGTAACCCTGTCTTCACCACCCTTTCTGTTGTTTTTTCTCTCTTTCATTGTATTATCAAGTCATTGTTTGCAGTACAGTACGGACCTACGATGCCATTGCGTTCGGACGCTGTGGTTTCTATAGGACCCTATATCTCATTCAAGAGTTGTATATCATTTTTGAGAATTGTCATACCTCAATTGAAAGGAAAAGATCAAAGTAAACTTAACGTTTTATTCATTTTTGTAATTTTGTTTTTTTCTTTGCGTGCATTTGGTTGACTGTCGTCCTTGAATGCTACATATCCTGTTCGACAATGTATATCTACATAAACCATGGTTAAATATACGCCCAAATTGTTGCTATATAAGGTTATAATCTTCAAAATGAATAGATGTGCAGTGGTCATATACCTTTTAGACTACGCCATCAATCAAAGTCAGCTGTTTAGGTAAATCTTCTTCCATCGGCAGTCCTTTCATCCTCTGTCGTTAACCGTTGCTAAAACGACGTTCATAAAATAATCTGCGTTGCTAATTTGACCGAACTTCATATGGACAAACCTGAAGCCAAGGTATTTCATGTTTTGTTAACATAAGGTTATCGCAACATCCAGGATACCTGCCGTAAATAAAAGTCTTCTCATGAAACTTTGAACATATTTCGACGTGTATTTTCATAAAGGATCGTTATACCATAGACTATCAACTTTGTTCCAATGGTGTCCCTTGGATTAACAATAGGCCGCACCCAGAGGGTCAAGTTCATATATTTATAAAGGTTAATGTTATATTTTGTCTTATATTAATTTTTAGAAAACGCTTTGCCAATGTTGACACAATTTCAAATAATTCTAAGATCAATGTCTTTACATTTTGTAAATTTATGTTAAAGCAACATTAAAAAAGATTGTCACCGTTGACAATGTACTGGATGATCAAGAGTTAAATAAAATATTGTATACTGGTGTGTTATGAAAATAAATTGGTAAATACAGGCACCGATTTCACAAAAAAATCCTTACTATTTACTTAAATACTTAAATATTTAATTAACTAAGTCACTAAGTAAAACTTAGCTTAAATGTGCTTCAACAACATAAATTAAGTTTCTACTTAGAATCTTAACTAAGTAAAAAACGTAAAACACTTATTGAAATATCGACTGTGTATTTATCTATTCTGCAATCAGTGTAAGTAAAGTACATGCAGTTTTCATAGAACCAGTCACAAAACATGATCATCCAGATGCTTGCAGAAGATCATAGCAACCATTCACCACAAACGCATGGTAACAGCTTCTTTTTGATGTTCTTTTTTTTTTATAAAATAATGCATTTTAACTGTGTTATACATTTGTTGTATGTATTTAGTAATGTTGCAGATATATTTGTGTACATGTATTTCGTTTGTGGATACGGACTTATGACAACTGTTGAATTAAATAGAAGAAATACATTGTCTATGGGACTTCCAATTATACTTTTCTCTTGACTGCATTACTTTTAAATTTCAACACTATTTTAAGCATATTTTGTCCATTTTTTGCTGTTTGCTTAGAGGTAAGTTACCTACTAAGCTGACTTTGAAATTTAAGAATTTTACTTAAATTTAAGCTTTAAATTTACTTAATGAAATTGGTTTGGTGAAACACGTTTTTCTTAAGACAAACTTAGGATTACCTTTATCAGTATTTATTAGATAAGTAGCTAAGAATATACTTAAGTGTATTTGTGAAATAGGCGCCAGGTCTGTTTAATAGTATAAACCCAAACCTAAAAGAATGTATCACAAATTCTTGGATGTGGGTGTCCAAATGCTGTATAAAAAAAATGAGACAAAACTTAAAAAAAACGACTAAATGTTAACATTTGATTTAAACGACTACACTTTACAAACCGTGTACTGCCAATTTTTAGCTGTTGTTTTTTTGAAAAACAAATCGGCTTATAGATTGGCGTAAACCGGGCAGGCGGGCGTCCACATTTATTTTGTTTATATCTCAGCTCTACGATGTCCGATATTCATCAAACTTTAACTTCTTCTCATCAAGCACTTACCATTATCTGAAAACTAGGTCTCTGTGACCTACTCTCCTAAATATACGTTACGTTAGCATTTTTGTTTAAGTTTTCGTGAGGGGACGTGTGCAATTTTTTTTTTATATCTCAGCATTACCATTTTTGATCTTCTTCAAGCTTTAACAACACCTTCCTCTCATCAAGCATTTACCATTTCCTGAAAACTAGGTCATTGTGACCTACTTTCTCCAAAATATACGTTACGTTAACTTTTTTTGTTTAAGTTTCGGTGGGGTGGTGGACGGGTGGGAAATAGTTTTTGTTATATCTCAGCATTACCATATGTCTGATCTTCATCAAATTTTAACAGCACTTTCCTCTCATCAAGTACTTATCATATCCTGAAAACTAGTTCATCGTGACCTACTTTTACTAACATGTTCATTACGTTAACCTTTTTGATTAAGTTTGTTATGTGTGTCACTAAATATTATTTTTTTGTTTAAAATTATCATTTCTCAGCTTTGCCATGTCCAATTATTATAAACTTCGGACAGTATCCTCACATATACCAAGCATTACACCCGAAACCCTAGCTTATACGGCACCAGGCGTTACCCATTGTAAGTCATTGTCTTCAAATTGTGTTAGAATTTGAAAACAATCTATCATGTCCATCGTCACTGATAAATGATATAAATCTTCAAAGAATATATTCAAGATATACTGAACAGAATTAAAATGTGCGTTTAAAATATCTACTTTTTCCTTAAAAATACTCTAAATATAACCGACTGGCCAAGTGTTGAACAGGTTTCAGACAGGGGTTAGTAATGTATTTATTATAAGTAGGCTAACGATACATCCACATGGCAACAGTTACCGAAAAGAAGCATAGACCTTAAACTTTAAATCCACGGCCATATAAAATCATGTAGTACAATACACCATTGTAAGGAAACTATATGCAGCAAACGACACGTTACTTTATATGATATTGTGGTGAAACTAAGGTTAACATATGGCGATAAACAGTTATATAAGATTTGCTCCACTTCTTTGAAATATATTCCAAAAAATAGTAATTAAAAACAAAGTGTTGCGTTTTCAGATATACTGAGTATACAACTGAACAATACAGTGAGTGTTGTACGCACTAACTGTTGTTTAACTAGTTTCAACGCTCTGTATAATGTGCATACTATCTGAGTCTTTTCCTAAATGGCAATGTATTTCAGAACAAAGCGGAAACACCTAGAAGAATGTATACCAGAGATGACTGGGAACAGCAATGGTGGGTTCAGAGTTTGCAGAATCTTCGATGTGTTTTTGTGTCAATGGTAGCTGATGGATACCTACAACTATGTTTTTGGTTTATTATTGTATATATATGAAGAGAATTGTATGTGTGCATATGCAGACAGACATGTATTTTATGAGTATATTTGGAAATTGATATTCGAAAGATTTTGATGAACTGGAGATCTTTATGAAATGTTCGTACTATTGACATTTTAAATATTGACTTATAAATATTGATTTTTCACTACTGTACATGAACAGTCTCAATCAAACCGAGACTATTTTTTTTTTTCATTTATCGATCGCCTTCGGCGATTTCCAAGTTTATTTTTATATACTCTTTTTATGCTGTTGTGCAATGCACATATTAATAATATTCAGAATATATATTGGACGTGTAATCAACGCGAATGTAGATCAATTGTAGATACATATTATGTTGTAGTACTATGCACATATTAGTATATAATGGAAGTGTTATCAATGTGAATGCTGATCAATTGTAGATCTACAACTATTGTTTTGTTTTTTATATCTATGAAGAGAATGTTATTTGTGCATATGCAGACAGACGTGTATTTTATGAGTATATTTGGAAATTGAGATTTGAAATTGAGAATTGACATTATAACATGTACATGTAGTTACACATGAAGTGTTTTCAATGTGAATCGTGACAAATTGAAGATAAGTATCAATGTTGATATAAGAAGGAATGAATTAGTATGGTATATTGGTATATTCTTTATTTTCCCCAAAGCGGGGAGTACAATGGTTATACATAGCATACGCAAGGTGTGAAACAAATTAGCATCAACAGCATTATATCGCAAATGTGTCAGGGGAGGCAAACCATCTGGATAGATAAAATATGTGGACACATCAAACAACACACAGAGAGGTGCATGTACATATTATAAGAAAAAATACACATGTACTTGAATCACTATCAAGAGAAATTCCATTATTCTCATACACGCAAAATTCTAAATTGGTTGAGAAATACATTTTCTTTGGATAACATTTTCAGTGCAAAACTCTGCAGCATCAACAATTTGAGATATACTATTGTAAGAATATTAACCCCAAATTGTTTTATTGTGCAGGTTGACATTCCGAAAGTTTTATAGCAAACTATTTAGGCGAACTGAAGTTTTTTGAGATTTCTTAATTGTTTGCTGACCTGGGCAACAAGGCATTAACATGGAACAACAATAGGTTTTTGGCTGTAAAATATGTATTCTCAACGGATTTTCAAACATAATGTATTTATTATTTACTACTAAAAATTCCAGTCCTAATGATTTGTAATGTATGTACGTACTATTAAAATGGCTCATGTTGACTCTGAAAGAGCTTTGTCTGAAAAAAGCGCCCGAGTGATAGTTAACTCTTAAAGCATGTGTTCAACACTTTGTGGCTCTCGCTTGAAACGAAATACTGGAACAATCTGTTGGAGACGTGATGAAACAAGAAATATGATAAACAATCAAATATGGTTCACATACAGAGCCGAGTTAAAGGAGTCCTACATAAATTATATGGTTATGTTAATTTAGATTCAGATGTGCATATTAGTAATATACAGTAATCTTGAGGAATTGGAGATTTCAAAGGTGGCTAAAATGTTCGTACAATTGACAATATAAATATTGACTTAAACATATTGATTTTTCACAACCGTTCATGAACAGTCTCATTCAAACCCAGACTGCAATCTGTTATTCATTTATCGCGTTCGGCGATTTCCAAAAGTATCCTTTCATGCTCTTTTCATGATGCTATTTTGAAATGATGCACATATTAGTATATATTGGAAGTGTAATCAACGCGAATGTTGACGAATTGCAGATAAGTATTATGTTGTTGTACAATGCACATATTAGTATATATTGGAAGTGTAATCAACGTGAATGTTGACGAATGTAGATAAGTATTGTGTTGTTGTACAATGCACATATTAGTATATATTGGAAGTGTAATCAACGTGAATGTTGACGAATGTAGATAAGTATTGTGTTGTTGTACAATCCACATATTAGTATATATTGGAAGTGTAATCAACGCGAATGTTGACGAATTGTAGATAAGTATTGTGTTGTTGTACAATCCACATATTAGTATATATTGGAAGTGTAATCAACGCGAATGTTGACGAATTGTAGATAAGTATTGTGTGTTGTACAATGCACATATTGGTATATATTGGAAGTGTAATCAACGTGAATGTTGACAAATTGTAAATAAGTATTTTGTTGTTGTACAATCCGCATATTAGTATATATTGGAAGTGTAATCAACGTGAATGTTGACGAATGTAGATAAGTATTGTGTTGCTGTACAATCCACATATTAGTATATATTGGAAGTGTAATCAACGCGAATGTTGACGAATTGTAGATAAGTATTGTGTTGTTGTACAATGCACATATTAGTATATATTGGAAGTGTAATCAACGAGAATGTTGACGAATGTAAATAAGTATTGTGTTGTTGTACAATGCACATATTAGTATATATTGGAAGTGTAATCAACGCGAATGTTGACGAATGTAGATAAGTATTGAGTTGTTGTACAATCCACATATTAGTATATATTGGAAGTGTAATCAACGTGAATGTTGACGAATTGTAGATAAGTATTGAGTTGTTGTACAATCCACATATTAGTATATATTGGAAGTGTAATCAACGTGAATGTTGACGAATGTAGATAAGTATTGTGTTGTTGTACAATGCACATATTAGTATATATTGGAAGTGTAATCAACGTGAATGTTGACGAATTGTAAATAAGTACTATGTTGTTGTACAATGCACATATTAGTATATATTGGAAGTGTAATCAACGTGAATGTTGACGAATGTAGATAAGTATTGTGTTGTTGTACAATCCACATATTAGTATATATTGGAAGTGTAATCAACGTGAATGTTAACGAATGTAGATAAGTATTGTGTTGCTGTACAATGCACATATTAGTATATATTGGAAGTGTAATCAACGTGAATGTTGACGAATTGTAGATAAGTATTGTGTTGTTGTACAATCCACATATTGGTATATATTGGAAGTGTAATCAACGCGAATGTTGACGAATTGTAGATAAGTATTGTGTTGTTGTACAATCCACATATTGGTATATATTGGAAGTGTAATCAACGCAAAATGTTGACGAATTATAAAATAAGTATTGTGTTGTTGTACAATGCACATATTGGTATATACTGGAAGTGTAATCAACGCAAATGTTGACGAATTGTAAATAAGTACTATGTTGTTGTACAATCCACATATTAGTATATATTGGAAGTGTAATCAACGTGAATGTTGACGAATGTAGATAAGTATTGTGTTGTTGTACAATGCACATATTAGTATATATTGGAAGTGTAATCAACGTGAATGTTGACGAATGTAGATAAGTATTGTGTTGTTGTACAATGCACATATTAGTATATATTGGAAGTGTAATCAACGTGAATGTTGACGAATTGTAGATAAGTATTGAGTTGTTGTACAATCCACATATTAGTATATATTGGAAGTGTAATCAACGTGAATGTTGACGAATGTAGATAAGTATTGTGTTGTTGTACAATGCACATATTAGTATATATTGGAAGTGTAATCAACGTGAATGTTGACGAATTGTAGATAAGTATTGTGTTGTTGTACAATGCACATATTAGTATATATTGGAAGTGTAATCAACGTGAATGTTGACGAATTGTAGATAAGTATTGTGTTGTTGTACAATGCACATATTAGTATATATTGGAAGTGTAATCAACGTGAATGTTGACGAATGTAGATAAGTATTGTGTTGTTGTACAATCCACATATTAGTATATATTGGAAGTGTAATCAACGTGAATGTTGACGAATGTAGATAAGTATTGTGTTGTTGTACAATCCACATATTAGTATATATTGGAAGTGTAATCAACGCGAATGTTGACGAATTGTAGATAAGTATTGTGTGTTGTACAATGCACATATTGGTATATATTGGAAGTGTAATCAACGTGAATGTTGACGAATGTAGATAAGTATTGTGTTGTTGTACAATGCACATATTAGAATATACTGGAAGTGTAATATTATAGGTTATTGAATTTGTATGGCTAAATATTACTTGAAACGAGTTGTTTTGGCAAAGGACGACGAGCTTGCGAGTCGTCCTGCGCCAAAACAACGAGTTCCAAGTAATATTTAGCCATACAAATTCAATAACCTTTTTATTGTATACTTTCATATTGTTTTTGATCAATGTTAATTGTATGACTATTACTTTTCATTGTATTTGTGTTATTTTTATAGCTTTTGATGGAATTCCTATCTTGCTATTCAGTTTCATTTTTTGTGGATGATTATTTTGCGCGAAAACGACGTCGACGTCGGATGACGTCATTGAAAACATCAAGCGATTTTCTGAAGTTTGTTTACCATTCTATAACGTTAAACACAGTAGGTGAGTGACCATTTGAATTATTTTATCAATTTTTGCCATAAAAGGTTGAAAAAAACTCGTATTTTTGTGTTGACACTTTAGGAAGGATTCCGTTATTTTTATTTGAAAGTAGTTCCTTATTTCTATTTCGCGGCTCTTAGCAAGCACGAGCAAAAGTTCCCGTGCAATATCAATGTGTGCAATATCGTATAATATTGCACGCTTAGCTCAATGCAAACTAATCGGGACAATATGAAAGTATACAATAATATTATATATTGTAAGTGTAATTAACGCGAATGTTGAAGAGTTGTAGATAAGTATTATGTTGTTGTACAATGCACACATTAGTAATATGGAACATGTTGGTATGAATTGTATATATTTAACATATACATGTTTCATGTAGACGTGTTTTTCATTGTTAATTATAACAGATTGAAAACAACTATAATCATGTTTGGGACGCTGTATGAGGACGTATTTATACAGCAACGTTACATGTGTATATTATATACTTTCTTGACTTTTAACGTTTGATTCCCTTATTGCTATGGCTTTAATCGTGTCATTAATTACTTTCTTAATGGATTTGTACGATGCCGCGTGTCCATTTTCATCTTCGATTGTCCGCCATCGTTTGTTAGTCAGTTAACTCTTTATTGTTAACAATCTAGCTCTCTCATTTTGCAATAAGTATTTATGATGGTTTGCAAGGGCCTCTACATCAGTGAATACTCGGACACCACTATCAGTAAAATCATAGTTAAGGCCCTTGATTTAATTGGGGGAAAATGCATATTCTAAGATGTTAATACTCAAAGACCTACATTTTTCAAGTGATCTCTATAAAACAAAGTAGGTATAAAAGTCGAACAAAAGTCGAAATGCGGACAAACTTGTTCGGTGTCTTTATAATACTTAAAGAAATATAAAAAGATCGGACAGGGAAAGTAGCATTCAAGGAGGACAGTCAACATTTTTAAAAGCTCAGAAAACCACCAATATCTAGCATAATTTTTCATATTTTGCTTTTGTCTTTCATGAAATATTTATCGAATTTGGTAAAAACAGTTATTTTATTAAAAACTTGAATGGGTTAAAAAAACAGAGGCTATATTTGACTGAACCATGGCCTCTGATGTATCGGACAAATGCTATATTTAGCCTTGTGAACGTTCTATTTTCTTCATCGTTTAGGCAATCCTTACTAAATTTGGTCACGCTGTCTATAGTGATAACAGTATTGTTTTATGTAATTGCATGTGTTTGAATGTTGCATTTCCTATTCGTCTTTATCTTCTACTGTTGTTATGTACATATAAGCAGTACTCAATATTCAGATTATATTTTTTTTAAATTTTCATCGTGACAAACTTGACAAACTGAAGATAATTATCAGTGCGTTCAGAATTGTACATTTTATTAATATTCAATTTCCATATAAGAAATCATTTTGTTATTTATATTTGAATCTTGAGAAAGTGTAATTGTTTATGACACCACTCACATGCAGAATTGTAGGCACCAATCAGATTGCAGATAGGTACAAGTGCTATATACAGTTAAATATGAATTTGCGGTGCAAGTAAACAGCGTAGTTGGTTAGGGTATCGTCTACTATTAGTATTTCAGTTTTCTAGCCCCGTATAAGGAAAAACTTTATAAAACCATATAAATATTTAATAAAATGTTGTACGAATATTATGGAATATATCTGATTGGTTACTACAATTCTCTATTATTATAATATAGTATGAAATCTAGTATCTAGTGATATTTCAGATAGGAAGTGTATATCTTCAGCAACTGACTATAAATACGGTGTTGATCAAGTTTTTAGATTACGAAAGAAAATTGGAGTTGTTAAAACGTATTTTCTAAATGTAACATATAATTTTAACTGCAGATACATGTATTTTCAATAAATAAAACAATTGTTCCAACCTTGAACATAAAACATGTGTTACAATAATGGCATACGAATATGCAATGTTTACTAATATACTATGTTGAGAATATATTAAAAGAAAATAATTCAAAACACGAACGTCTTCAGATATATTTAACTCGTTTTATTGCAAACTGTTATATATTATAAATCGTGTTTTCATATTGTCCCAATTAGGAGTCATTAGCCAGTCATATTGGCCCTTGGCCAGTCACATCGGACAGTTATTAGTTCAATGTCTGGAATATCATATTGGCCCGAGGACAAGGGTCATTATGCATGAACGATAACTAATAACTGGGTCAATATTAAACACAACACATGATTCATGATCAACTTTGCTATTATCTAAAGCATTCAATTTAGAGGAAGGAGCAATATATATTATTATATACCGTCAAATGTTTTATGCCAAAACTAAATACAAAAAAAAGTGAAATATAGTGATTCGAAAATGTAGTGATTCGGAGTTTGGCGAGGTTGTGCTCATGTGCGGATACTGGAATTTAGCAAATAAGTACAATATTCGTAGTTTATCATCGCCTCTTTTAGCCAACCTGTCAGACTCCATACCTTCGTCGTCGGCTGTGATTCACTTTTATACAACACCATGTATGGTGCAGACGGAAATAGCATTAGCATTGTCTTTTTGCTCAAGTTGTATTCCAATAGTATTTATGAAGAATGCATTTGTACTAAAAGTAACCCGTTAACGGGAGACATTCCTTATTTATAATAAGTACTACATGTCTTCAATATGTAGCCAGAACATACAAATACATCCCTGTCAACGTCTCGGCAAATTAGAAGAATATTGTAAAACAATGAAAAAAATATTACTTGGTAGCACTCTTTTGTTACAGATTTAAACGAAAGGCTTATATTTACAAAAACAACTAAGGTTCTTGATTTCGATAATTTAGTAAATAGTGAATAAACAGTTAAATTTTGCCGAGAATGATATCGCAGCAGAATAAAATGTAAACTTCGACATATCACTCCGCCATCTGAACAAACACAATGCACAGAGGACACCGCTGCGTTTCCCAAAGTGTAACAATATAGCGTGCGTGCTTACCACGATTTTAGCTCTAAACATCCTACGTAAAATTAACCGAAATGCAATTTAAGTGTGTTTCGTCTAATGTTTACCACTCAATTAGTAGCCTCCGTAGCAATGGTGATTTCAGGTCGCGAAGTTTAATATGCTTATGTGACACATTATCATGTGATTACAGACTTTGACAAAGACGTTGACAGAGGTGGAAGTGAACTCTTGTAGAATCTACTGAAATGTTCACATCTAGTTGTGACTTGTAAAATGATATATGAACACTTCGAACCATACTTTATACAGAATACTCTGAATGTGGAATTTCAGAAAGGAACTATTTAGCTTTTATAACGTTGTAGTTCATTTATTGTATGGATATATATTCTCAGAGAATATAGATCTACCATAATGTATGATTTTCACGAGAATTATAATATTTGAGTAGAAGCAAAGCCTGAGACTACTATGTCTGACACGTGCATCGGATATAACCGTGCTGTATTTATTTGTGTGAATCTGTAAGCAGTTTGTCTATATTTGTGAACTAAAAGATATTTCTACATTATTAGGTTCTTAAAGGGCCTTGCAACGATTTGGATGCCCTTTTTGACTCAAATCTTTTTAATGGCCGTAAATTTGCAATTTTAAATTACTGTTATAAATCAGCGTCAATCACACGTTATTGCTAGCTGACGCCATAAATGTATACAATATGGAATTATCCCACTTGATTATCTAACAGTTTGAAATAATGAACATATCGCTTTATTTACTTATTTTTGGTGGCAGTTTTATATATTGTTCAATAAACTATAATCACAAAACAAGTATTTGTTATGGTCTTAACTTACCACTTGAATAAATATTTAGGATTTATGGACAAAATGAACTCGTCGAGTTTATCAGACATAATTATCGCCTGAACACTAATTCAGCTAGGCACGTTTTAGTACATTTAATCTTATATGAGCTTAAAATTGATCATGGAGAATAATAAAAAAATGGTTCAAAACATGGACTTGATCAAAAAGATAGATATGTGTTGACAATAGCCATGAAAAATGGTGATATTTGTAAAAAAACAAATACATTTGTAGTTGTTGATTTTAATGAAAGTAAACGGGACTTTTCAACAAATAATACATTAAGTAAGAGCATTTGTTCTCATAATGTGGCAGAAACAGATATATAGTTTTATCTTCTATCTGGATAAAAAAAAGTAATAAATACATAATATAACAAGATGTCCAAATCACATGAAAATCAGGTTTTCCTTACAAAAATGGGTATGATAATGGACCTTTGAAAACGGTCGAGCACGACATATACGAAATATTGCAGTCTCGGTTTGATTGAGACTGTTCATGAGCGATAGTGAAATATGCTAGCTACCGCTCACGCCCTCTAGCCCCGGGTTCAGCAGAACTCAATATTCATTAAAATCAACAGTACATAATGTTAACCATCCCGAAGATGGCTGGCATATGGCGGTGGATATAGCAATATTTGCATTTTTATTTCATCCCCTATATCCAGCGGCGTATGGTACCACGATCTAATAAAATAGTATGCCCCGAAGAGCGAAATAAACAAAAAGGAATTTAGTTGGGAGCAGCTGTTATGAAACCTGCGTATCACAAGTAACAGCTGAAAGACTGAATTAAAAAGCAGACAACATATTCTATGAGTGGTTAAACAATACCCAGAGCCTTTTTATCGACCGGAGTAGTGGAACCAACGAATCGAAAATTAAGTAGGAAAACAAAGGAAATTGAAAATTTACCACCGATCACTAAATATAAGTATCGGGCTCAGCGATCTCCAAAGATCGAATGAATAACAGTACTGATTGCAAGCGCGGGGAGACGTTTTACTGCCGCCACATTGCACAAGTAACGCCACTGTGCTATAAAAAAAGAGTATGATAATGGACCTTTGGAAACGACCGATCACGACACATACGAAATATTGCAGTCTCGGTTTGATTGAGACTGTTCATGAGCGGTAGTGAAATATGCTAGCTACCGCTCACGCCCTCTAGCCCCGGGTTGAAATTTCGTTTCAATATTTCTTTCCATAAAACCTACCTACAAACAAAGTTTTATAAAACCTACCTACAAACAAAGTTTTGCTTCAAAAATTCATACCTAATTCAGGTTATTGTCCTAAACTATTTCTTGTAACAACATTATTGACCTTGACCCGGTGCCGTCAAATGTAATTCTCTGCCTCCTTTCCACATAAGTGACATACACAGCAATAGAAGATACAAACGTCGAACAGGAAATGTCGCATTCAAGGACCAAAGTCAACCAAAAACACGCATAGAAACAAGCAACAGCTACACAGATGAATAAAAGGCAATATATCACAAACATAAAAGGGTTGACAATAGGGCTACCGCCTTGAAACTGTCAGTGACAAAAAAGGCCGCCGGGGGTTTAAACCAGGTTCTAGGGTGCACCGAACCTAACTGATGCATTATTGTCATCCCAATAACAAACACGGCAGCATTACTAGGCAATATAAGTAAAACACATAAATGATCATGTATATATATTTATCACATAACAAATAGTGTGGGAGTGTAATAACACTATTCAATATTTTCGATATTCCACTAGTGGTATAACATAACGTTAATGACGTCATGGACGTCACGTTAATGTACGTTTTCTGACGTAATGTGACGTCATTAGTTATGTAATAAATATAATCTAACATTCGTTCTCATTTATTATTGAATTTATTAAACTCGTTAGTAAAAATGATATAATGCTCGGAAAGAGCCTCGCATTATATCATTTTGCCAACTCGTTTAATAAGTTTAATAATGAATGAGTACTCATGTAAGATCCTCTATATAATATAAAATATAGAAAAAGTATGAAAGGAGAAAACTACAAACTAAGTGCTCAAGGAATTGGCAGAAGCCAGAGCAACAAGAGAACAAACCGTTTATGGTACGGACGACAAGACTTGATTTAAGACAACCTTCCTATTAGGAGTTAGGTAGACGCCATCATAGGTCCACAATATGTCCGTCATTGCACAATCCGAGAGGCAAGCATAGCGGCGAACTGTGAATGGGTCAACCACTAGACATGCAGAGCGCTGCAAAATGATAACATAATAACCTCTTTTGATAAACCCTTTTAAGAAGTTTAATAAAGATTGTATGAAAGTGATTATGACCAAGGATCTTACGAAGTTTGTAAATCACATCACCATAGAAGTCTGGTTGTGATAGTCCTTGTCGAAAAGAGTTCTTAAATTACTTTTATATTTATAGCCTCACTTTCACAAAGTTAAATGGGGGCTATATAGAAATCGCGTTGTCCCCAACATTTTTTCCGTCGCGTCGCGTAACACTTTTTTAATACTTCCATTATCTGGAACACTTTTGAATGCATTGTTCCCAAACTGTTGTCTGCTTTTTAATTTAGTCTTTTGGCTGTTACTTGTGATACGCAGGCTTTATAACCGCTGCTCCCAACTAAATTCCATTATTTTTATTTCGCTCTTCGGGGCATTTAATTTTATTAGATACTGGGACCTTACGCCGTACGACATGGGGAAGCGTATAACTCCATGTCCACCGCCGTATGCATGCCATCTTTGGGATGGTTAACATTGTGTACTGTTGATTTTATTAATATTGAGTTCTGCTCAACCCGGGGCTAGAGGGCGTGAGCGGTAGCCAGCACATTTCACTACTGCTCATGAACAGTCTCAATCAAACCGAGACTGCAATATTTCGTATGTGTCGTGCTCGGCCGTTTCCAAAGGTCCATTATCATACTTTTTTGTCATAATCATAGCAACTGATGACATTATGTCTCCCTACATCACCCATCATTGATTGCCTAATTTTTTACCGAATTATGGCCCTTTGTTTGACTAAGAATTTTCCACTTTAATACTGTACAATGACCTGTTAACTTATTTTTTCTCAAACATTTTCGAATTGATTGTTCCCACATAACAACTGATGACCTTATGTCCCTCTATATTCACCCATTATTGATTGCCTAATTTATTACAGAAGTATGGCCCTTCGTTTGACTTATAATGTTCCACTCTAATATAGTATAATGACATGTTAATACATGTTTTCTCAAACATTTTCGAATTGATAGTCCCCAAACGCCATGTACACATAACAACTGATGACCTTATGTCCCTGTAAATCACCCATCATTGATTGTCTAATTTATTACAGAATTATGACCCTTTATTTGACTTCATGAACAGTCTCAATCAAACCGAGACTGCAATAGTTTGTATGTGTCGTGTTCGGCCGTTTCCAAAGGTCCATTATCATACTCTTTGTTTAATTTTTCACCCTAATAGTGTATAAAGAAATATAAAAAGATCGGACAGGGAAAGTAGCATTCAAGGAGGACAGTCAACCACAAAACGCAGACACAAACACGCAAACAGACAAACAAGAAGGCAAAAGAAATAATAAATGCAAACGACATCACAAACACAAAAGTGTTGACAATAGGGCTACCGCCTTGGATTAGATCATGGCGGAAATTTCTTTATTTACATTGTCCTGTTTTAATGGGATGACAGTAGGGTAAGTGTGAGGTTTGGTGCACGCTAGAACCGGTATAAACCCCCAGTGGCCTACTTTGCCACTGACCGTTCCAAGGCGGTAGCCCTATTGTCAACCCTTTTGTGTTTGTGATGTCGTTTGCATTTATTATTGCTTTTGCCTTCTTGTTTGTCTGTTTGCGTGTTTGTTTCTGTGTTTTGTGGTTGACTGTCCTCCTTGAATGCTACTTTCCCTGTCCGATCTTTTTATAATTCTTTTTGGAATGGTCAGTGACAAAGTAGGACACTGGGGGTTTAAACCGGTTCTAGGGTGCACCAAACCTCACACTTACCCTCGTTAATATAATGACATGTTAACACAATTTTTCTCATTGTTTTTAATTGATTGTTCCCAAACTTAATATACACATAACAACTGATGACCATATGTCCCTTTACATCACCCATCATTGATTGCCTAATTTATTTCAAAAGTATGGCCCTTTCATTTTCCACTCTAATATTGTATAATAACCGGCTAACACATTTTGTCTCAAACATTTTCCTGTTGATTGTTCTCAAACGTCATGTACACGTAATGAGTGATTACTGTCATCTTCATCACACATTATTGATGCCTAATTTATTACAGAATCAAGGCCATTGATTTGAGTTATAATGAACTTCGTGTGGCTTTCACTTTAACACTTTTCATAGATTGTTATAACATCAGACATACAGTTCACACATGAAGATACGATGTGTCGCTGCGTTAATGGTATTTCGATTCTACATTTTTTTTTTCACAGAATTATGTATCTTTGTTTTACTTAGGACTCCTTTCACATTACATGTTTAACAGATATTTTAGACATTTATTATTCTTGATTTTGCCCATCATCGACTATAGCAAAATGCCTTCACTGGTAGTTCTAGCTTAAAGTAGCTATGGGTTACGATAATAAAAGCTTTCTCGAAGTTTGTGGAACGGTAGCCCTGCTGGGGAAGATTTTTAATTCTACACATATTAAACATATTAAAGTCCTCGATACGACTACAAGCCGTAGAAAAACGAATAAGTTGAGAAACAGAGACCCCATAAGAAGTAGCTAGGGGAACATCCCTATATAAGTGGGGATAGCTAACAACGTCAAAATTAAAATTCATCTCTCTTGACAGATCAATTTATCAATTATTTATCTATGATGTATATCAAGAAAAGAAGCGACAGTATCATAATTCGAACTATTACACAAAAATCAAAGCCGGAAATATCCCTGCTGGCACACGCAAGGTGCAGGGCCAGGCACTGATATGGAAGATTATCTGCAGAGATTAAACAAGTTAAAGTAATTATACATGATATACGACAATATGTCGACCTTAGTAAATCAGCTCACAGTCAGCAGCTAACAAAGAACTGTAACATATAATAGAATTAATGCATATAGTCGTTAATTATTTAACAAAGGTTGACTAAAAAGACAGATAATGAGAAAATACATGCATCTACGAAATACCTTTCAAAAGGCACTGAATCCCTGAGGGATACGAACATGTTAGAATAAGAGTCCCTGTAACACTGCACAACGATACTTTGTTTTTTTATTTTAGATTGTTTATTTGTTTTGTATCTGTTCTTTTCGTGTATGTACCCCTGTACCCCTAGAATTTTACAAACTATAGCTCTGTAGAAATGTTTTTCCCCATTTTTATTTTTGTTTTAATATTTTATTCAGACATCAAATGTATACCAGTTATCATATATAATTTACAGATACGAAAAGGGGAGATTTAGAGGGAACATATCTACTTTGTTTAACACTTTACCACTCGCCAACTTTATAAAAGTATAAACAATAGACAAATATACAATATGAAAGCCTTAACTGGTCAACACATTTTGAACAATATTTCACCTGGCATTGATATGATTTGACTTCAGTATGGGGTACATGTATGTTGAGTACAATTCAAGATTTTTAAAACGTTTCAGTTCTTCAATAAAGATTGTGACATTAGGTAGACATTTTTCAATCTGCATGAGTTAACATATTTTTGGTAAATAAGTAAACATATATATATTATAATATCTGAAATTAAAGAGCATTTTGGGCCCAAAATAATATTTTCGGGGTTCATTTCGACTCAGATTTCGCACTTGTCTCTTAATTGGTAAAATAAATGTATTAAGACATTCTTTGACCACATGCAATCATAAAACAAATGAATCATTGTTTCTTTTGTGTTATTACAAAATGTACATAGTTCTGTTTCTGATAATCCGCATTTATATAGTCTCGCATTTGTAAACACAATTCTATGGAATATTTTGTATTGAAGGCTTTGAAGATATGCGTCATCAACTATACGAAAAGGTTGATTGTATAGAGTTTTCCAGCTATCTCTACTCAGAACTTTGTTAAAATCTGTGTTCCATTTTTGTTGTGAATTTGTATGCAATTCTACTATAAGATTTAAAAAGTCTGGATAAAACATTTTATTTATCTGTTTTGCTTTTGTTAGTTATGCTGTTATGTATCGGCTGTTCGAGTCTTTTTTATTTGTTATTATTGTTTTCCACTTTCTTGGAATTGCATTTACTAGTCCTAAATATGTCAAAAATGGAACATGTATATCGAATTTCTCCGAGAAGTTTTCAAACGGTAAGAACATACAGTTTTCGTTTACTATATCGTTAACAAAAAATATTCAATTTTACAAAATTCTTTATAAAACACCATATCATTGTTTATTTTAATATTTATATTATAAAATAGAGGTTCAGATAAAATTTCTTCCGGCGTTGAGGTTCTTTTCTTATCAATCAGTTCCCAGGACCTCATAACGCTCTTCCAGAAACTGTCCATCTCTTCTGCTACCATTAAAAGACCTTCTTTATGTAAATGTCATAACCTATATCCACTTATTTTCTCCAGATCATCTAAAATTAGGGTTTTCCATGGAGAAAATTTATCTGGATCTAAAATCTTTTTAATCCAAGCTAATTTTTTGAGACTGACTGAACAATTTAATGTGTGGAAATTTTAGTCCTCCTTCTTCATGTGAGCTAACAACAACGTTTCTCTTAATTTTATCAGGTTTCCCACACCACAAAAAGTTGAACATCATATTTTGAATTTCATTATATATATGATCTGGAGGATCAGGCAGAACAGTTAAACATTGGAAAATTATCGGTAGAACAAGTGTTTTAATTACCGTTGTTTTACCAATAATAGAGAGGTTTCTGAAAGACCAATCGATAATTATTGTTTTCATTTTTTCTATTTTATTATAAAAGTTTTGAATGACATAATTTTCGTTTTGTAGATTGTAATATATGCCTAATATTTTAAACGTTCCCTCATGGTTCCATATCACTTCTTTATAAGTCAGTACTACTTCTCTACTACCCTTCTTTGACCCAATACATACAACTTGTGATTTTTCAAAATTAGCTTTTAACCCTGAACATAGATGAAATTTATCTATTATTTCTAGAGCTGGATTTAGAGCTCTCTCGTCGTCACTTAAAAATAATGAGGAATCATCTGCATACTGATTTATCAAATATTCGGAAACCTTTATTTTTATTTAAATAACGCAATCATGGTTGTTTAAAGCTGCACTTAAAAATTCTACACATATTATATATAGATATGAAGATAAGCGATCCCCTTGTCTCACGCCTCGGTGAATAGGAAAATACTCGGAGCAATGGCCATTTTTTAAAACACAGCTTGAAACATTATTTTATAAAGTGTTAAACCACTTCACTATTGATTCCCCAAAATTAAAGAAACGTAACGCTTTCTCAATAAAACATCATTCAAGGGAGTCAAATGTTTTTTCAAAATCTAAAAGAACTAGGATTCCAGGTATATTCGCTTCCTCACAATTTTCTATTACATCTAGAATAAGTCTAGTACATTCTTCTATGTGCCTATCTTTCATAAGTCCTAACTGACTTTCCGATATTAATTCAGGAAGAATTGTTTTAAATCGACTTGTAATTGTGGCAGAAACAATTTTTGTATATACATTTAATAGTGAAATTGGTCTCCAATTTTTCAAATTAAATTTAGATTTACCGTCTTTAGGCAAACATGTTATAACTCTTGTCTAAATGTCTTTGCGTAACTGAGAGTGATTTAGAATAATAACTATCATTTAATGCATTAACGAGGAAATCGCAATATCAATCCAGAAGAATTTATAAAACTCGACAGAAAAACCATCAGATTTCGGAGATTTATTATTTTTCATATCCTTTAACACATTCAAACATTTCTGTTTATTTAAGACCCCTTCTAATGTATAAGTTTCCTCATTTTTTTAATTGATTTAAGTATTAGTTAGAGGCTATGAAGTGAAATTTTAACAATTAAGAAACCCTAAGGGAAGGAGCGCAGCCTCTAACTGACTTAGTGTTTGCCCTACTTTTCCCCCGCGCTTCTACGAAACCACGCGCGCTTCTATTAAATCCGCCTCCTTGTGTCCAAACAAGCGCGTGCCATTTAGTAAACGATTACTTAATGATTAAATGGTTAAAACTGGTGATCGTAAGAAATTTACATGAATAAGTTCGCCAAATTCCTCACCGTCTGATTGGAGGAAAAAGTAGGGCAAACACTAAGAATGGATTATTTATATTAAAAAAGTCAGATTCTACTCTCTGATTTGCATTCTGTAATCTGGAACTGTAAAGATTTTTATAGTATAAATTGTGTTCCATTCCTTTATGTTGCTCGTTTCTGACCCATCATCTTTAACAATTTTCGGTATACGTTTTTTCTGTATATTGTCTTTTTTCTAAATTAAAAAAATATTTAGTTGACTTCTCCTTCTACTTTCCATTTTGCTTTTGCCCTTAAAATAATCCCTTTAATTTTGTCATCTCTTATTGTTTTTAATTCTACTGTTTATTGTTCTATTTCATTTTCGACTGAAAAATCTCCATTTTCTAGTTTTGCGTATAATGCCTTTAATGTATTCTCAATATCCTGTTGTTTTGAGTCTTTTTTTTTTTTTTTATATAGGACGCATATGAAATAGTTTTACCCCTTATCATCAACTTTATCGTTTCCCGAAATAACTAGTCGCTAATATTAAATTTAGTTTCCTGCACATTTTCCTCATTTTGAACTTTATATTGATCTACCGTTTCACTGATTGTCATTTTCACAATATTTATATACTCGGGATCTGTCAATAAACTGTTATTGAATTCCCATAGACCACGGTCTCTTGGCTGTTCGATAAAAGAAAAAATACTGATATAGGAGAATGGTCCGATTTATAACGTATGCCAATATTAGTATTCTCAACAAACATTTGCAGATCAGATGAAATAATGAAATAATCTAAGCGTGCAATTTTATTGTAAGAACCCCTCCATGTATATCTATTTTCATTTTCATTTTCTATTCTCCAAACATCATGTAAGTCTTAAGTTTCCATATTGTTTACGATCATTTCGTTTGACTTTGTATTGTTTTTGTGTTTATAATTATATGTGTCAATCTCATAATTTAAGGGTACGTTCCAATCACCACCAATGACTATAGATGAGTTACCGAAACTTTCAATTAAATTAAAGAAATCTTGGAAAAACTTCGATTTGTCCTCGCTAGGACCATATACTACAGATATTGTCATTCTCCGATCTTGAATAGTTATATCTAGAATTATATAGTTACCGTTTGGATCTATAATAGTAGTATTTTGTCTCTTTCATTGTATTTTCAAGTCCTGTTTGCAGTACAGTGCGGACCTACGATGCCTTTGCGCTCGGACGCAATGGTTTCTATAGGACCCTATATCTCATTTATGGATTGTATAGCTAAAAGTATTTTCAAAAAAAACTGAAGTGCCTCTACTAGCACTCGAGAAAGAACAACATTTATCATCAAAACCCCATTCCCTCCTCCATTGATTTTCTATTTATTTTGTAGAATGCGTATTAACCAAAAATGTAACATCATACTCATCTCTACATCCTGAAAAAATGTCTGTCCTTTTTATTTTATCGGAATACAAGCCCCTACAATTTAAACTTCCAAATTTGACATTACTCATTTAAAATAATAATCAATAAGTTGCTTGCGAGCAAGTATAATGCGTTAATACATGGTTTACAATTTAAACTAAGATAATGCAAAACGAATCCCCAAAATATACCAATATACACTATAATCTCCGATATTTTCTGAAATGTATTATTCCGCAGTCTCATACTTCACGTATGTGTCTATAGACAAAAACATTGTAACGGATCCATTAAGGTTGATATAATACACATTTGAATACAGACCAAATGCAAGACAGATTACAACCTATTAATCCTACGCGATCTTCAGAGCATGACGTTTCCTTGTATTGGGCTAATAACAATAACTAAATTAAAAACAGAAATTATATTGTGCTGTTATTCGAGCTTATTTCTTTCTTTTTTCTCTAATCGCGCAGTACCGAAACTGTATATTGTGGTGTCATGCTCAAAAGAGTGCGTCGGCTATATAATAAAATTACTTACTTTATGAGAGAGAGAGAGAGAGAGAAAGAGAGAGAGAGAGAGAGAGAGAGAGAGAGAGAACAAAAACAGAGAGAGACAGAGAGACAGAGAGACAGAGAGACAGAGATAGAGAGAGAGAGAGAGAGGGAGAAAGGGGCGGATTCAATAAAAACACCCTTCTTAATCTTAGCATATTTTGAAACAAAAACAGTGCGCCATACCCAGATACCCTGAATAAAACGCGTTATCCCACATAAAATGTCATGCCGCTAAATAGGTACACACATATAATCAAAATATTTATTAATAACAGCTTAGCCTACTATAAGACGAAAACAGCCAGTGCTCCACGCCCAGATAGATAACATAAATAAAACGCTTACCACGAATAACACGTGATGCCGTTAAGGGGCACACATATACAATCAAAATATTTCAATTTACAAAGATTGTCATGTTAATGCACAGATACTAAATCTATAAAATACTTCAGACAACCAAAACGTGCTCAATACGTACGCACATGACCGAGTTATAACAGCGAGCCTCCTGAATAGATTCAATTTAAGTTTTGTGATTGGTTACCTCGATTTCACAAAGTCTCCTAAATACATTATTACGTCTTCTGGTTGGTTGTATATCGTACACAGAATTTAGGTCGAGTATTTTACTATCGCCACGTGGTATTGTTTACAAACAAATAGTGATATATAAACTATTTGGAATGCATCAAACTTACTCGATTCAACATGCTTTGCCTATGTAGAACTAAGTATATCGGTTCCAGGCAGATTAATTGATGGGGATGGGTCTAGGGGGAGTGGGAATAATACACTAGATGGCAAGAAAAAGAAGAGAGTTTATGGTATGTCAGATAAAGACGCATAAAATAAACAGCTCACATATAGTATTAAGATACCAAGAAAGCACATATCGTATTGCTCATGTTTTACATATGCTATATGTGTTCTGCTATGTTTTCCCATACATACATACATATATATATATACACATACACATACATATACATATGCATACACACGTACATACTATATATATATCCATACCCATATACATACACATATATAATCAACAGAATCGTTCGTATAGACTGAAACACAATTTAACTTCGAAATGATAGATGGTATCGTTTCTTGTTTACACAAATACTTATCTAAATTAAATCAACATAGATTGTCCACACAGCTTGAAAAGCAGTTCAACAGTTTTTGTTGTTTTTTCAACACATGTATCAAATTAAACGTTAATGCTTTTGTTTTTACTCAACAAACGGAAAGTCACGCACATAAATGAGCTTGCACTTGCATTTTTCAACCATCGGCATGTTTCTACGTTTGGTCAAAACTTGGCTATTTCCGGCGGCAAATCCGGTACAACGATATTCCCCGATCCCGCCTTTAGATTGCGCATCGCTAATTCTAGGACATGGTCCCTGTTGATAAGACTATTAAATCGAACAATGATGTTCTTGCGACCAACATCCCCCGTCGTCAACCGATGAATGGCTTGGAAAAGTATGTTCTTAACCCGTTCTTTGTCAATCTTAAGTTCCTCAAACGTAAAGGATTGAACTCGTAGCTGTCTGTCTCGTCAACGCCTCGCCCAACGAGATTCCATTTACGGCCCCATAGTTCTAGTTTCAGTCTTTCATGTTTCATCTCCTCAATTTTAGCTTCGATATTGGGGGTTGATTTTTTATGTAGATTGCGAAATTCATCGTTTGTGTACTCAACGAACGCCTCGATAACCTGTACTTTATTCTCAATTTCCGAAATATTGGACTTTACACATTCTAACTTTGCATCAATTCGGTTTTCCAAGTTTACATGCAGTTTCACAAAGCAGGACGCTATATCAGAAAAATCCTTGCACACATATGTATTTGCCAAAGATTTTACACATTTATCTTCATCGCTCATTACCGGTGTAGAACTGCTGTTCGACATATTGTATATTGACCCTAGGAATAAAGTGGGAAATATATTTAGCGTAAACCGCGTGCACCTCGTGTACCTCGTGTAAACGTCTGGCCACAATATTAATCGTCTAAAACTGTTTATTCTTCAACTGTTGACAAACTTTTAACTTACATTTGTTTCCGTAGATATTTAATTCCACACCACTATAATTTTATCCTAAATTTAGATCCGTTACACTCAATAAATCGTTTTCTACTCCGCCATTGCTAACCGGAACCGTTTTTCCCCATCTTTATATAAAATAATTATTCATAAATGTTAACAAAACAAGAAACGTGGAAATTTCTCTAAAACCAGGTTTTCCATTTGAAATGCTATTACACTACCCGTAAGATGAAAATGACGTAACAAAAGTTTTTTCCTACAAAAACTAACAGCAAAGTACAGAAATGAAGTTGCTGAAGCTTTTGTATTTAAGTAATATAAACAGTGTATAATTTCGAAAAAAATAAAATTGCAAGTGAATCACAAACATGAATGCATACACAGTATATGAGGACATTGGTAAGGCAATTTTCGTTGAAATATCTCATTCCTAAGTTAAGTAATTGAGCGGTAATCATATATCTATTTTTAGTAACAGTGACGTTGACTGCAGTGATCCCAAATGCAATCCCAAGCTTCCATTCAATGTAATATTACTACACACAAGTTATTAAGCCGAGACCGTTTTTCTGATTTTAGTAAAAACAAAAATGATCTTGACCCCAGTGATCCCAAATGCAATATCATCTTTATTTTTATATAAGCTACCTACACAAGACATTTTATTCTAATGTCTCAATTTTTACTTTAGTTATTAAGCGGAATTGTGTTTTTTTTCTCTATTTTCAGTAACAGTGACATTAACCTTGACCCCAGTGACCCCAAATGCAATCCCAATCTTTCTTTCCATATAAGGTACATACACAGCATGTTTCGTTCCAATATCTCCAAGTTCCAAGTTATTGAGCAGAATTTGTTTTTCTTTTTTTCAGTAACAATGACCTTGACCCCAGTAACCCAAATTACAATCCCAAACTTCCCTTTGATATAAGCTACCTAATAAGCAAGTTTGATTCTAATATCTCATTTCTTATTTAAGTTATTGAGTGGAAACCTTCTTTCTGTTTTTTGTAACAATGGCCATATAAGCTACCTACCCTGTAAGAAAAGTTATTGAGCAGAGACTGTTTGTCTATTTTTAGGAAAAGTGACATTGACCTTAAATCCAGTGACCCCCAAATGCATTTCCAAGCTTTCTAACTGTTTAAGCTACCTACCCTGCATGTTTCATTGCAGTACCTCGTTCCTTGTTATTGAACTGAAACCGTTTTTTTCTATTTTTAGTACCAGTAACCTTGACTTTGACCCCAGTAACGTCAAATGAAATACCAAGCTTCCTTTCCATATAAGCTACCTACATTTCAAGATTCATCACAAATGTTATTGAGCGGAAACTAAAAGTTTGACATTAAGAGTTTTAGCATTGAAATACCACTGTCAACCAAAAACAGAAACAAACACTAACAACGATGAATACAAGCAAGACATCACAAACATAAAGAGGTTGACAATATGGCTATCGCCTTAGAACTGTCAGTGGCAAAAAAAGGCCTCTGTGCGTTCAAACAAAGCCACAGCTGAACATTTATATCATCTATGTTGTAAAGTATGTACGTTGGTCCAGTGATGCTGGAACATAAACAATCTCTATAGATTTCCGACATCTGCCTACAGGGCAATCACTTGGCCCAGTGACGCTGGAACACAGACATCGTCTGTATAGACTTCCGACATCGGTCTACAGGGCATTCACATGGCCTAGTGACACTGGAACACAGAAACAGTTCCTGTAGATTTCCGACATTTGTAAACAGAGCATTCACGTGGTTCAGTGACGCTGTCATCAGACATAGTCTCTATAGACTTCCGACATCTGTTTTCAGGCCATTCACATGGCCCAGTGATGCTGGAACACAGACACAGTTCCTGTAGACTTCCGACATTTGTCTATAGGGCATTCACATGGTTCAGTGCCACTGTAAGACAGAAGCAGTCTCTATATAATCTCGACTTCTTTCTACAGGGCATTCACATAGTTCAGTGACGCTGTAAGACAGACATAGTCTCTATAGATTTGCGACATCTGTCTTTCAGGTCATTCACATGGTCCAGTGATGCTGAAACACAGACATAGTATCTTTAGACTTCTGTCAATTGTCTACAGGGCATTCACATGATTCAGTAACGCTGTAAGACAGACATAGTATCTATAGATTTCCGATATCTGTCTTCAGGTCATTCACATGGCCCAGTTATACTTTGAACACAGACATAGTCTCTGTAGACTTCCGACATCTGTCTACAGGGTATTCACATGACCCAGTGACGCTAGAAACAGACATTGTGTCTATACATTTCCGAAATATGTCTTCAGGGCATGCACATGGCCCAGTGACGTTAGAACACAGACATTGTGTCTATAGACTTCCGGCACCTGTCTACAGGGCATTCATATGGCCCAGTAACGCTGGAACACAGACAGTATCTATAGACTTCCGACATATGTCTACAGGGCATTCACATGGTCCAGTGACGCTGTAGCACAGACATAGTCTCTATATACTTCCGACATCATCTGTCTACAGGGCATCGACATTGCCCAGTGACGCTGGAACACAAACATAGTCTCTGTAGACTTCCGGCATCTGTCTACAAGGCATTCACATGGCCAGTTATGCTGGAACACAGACATCATCTCTATATACTTCCGACATCTGTCTACAGAGCATTCACATGGTCCAGTGATGCTGGAACACAGACATCATCTCTAGAGACTTCCGACATCTGTCTACAGAGCATTCACATTGTCCAGTGATGCTGAGCGCAGACAGAGTCTCTGTAGACTTCCGGTATCTGTCTACAGGGCATTCACATAATCCAGTGATGCTGAGCGCAGATAGAGTCTCTGTAGACTTCCGACATCTGTCTACAGGGCATTCACATGGTCCAGTGACACTGGAACGCAGACGATATTCTATAGATACTTCCGACATATGTCTACGGAGCATTCACATGGTCCAGTGATGCTGGAACACAGACGTAGTTTCTATAAATTTCCGACATATGTATGCAGTGCATTCACATGACCCAATGACGCTGGAAGGCAGACATAGTATCTATAGACTTCCGACATCTGTCTACAGAGTATTCACATGGTCCAGTGATACTGAAACACATACATAGTTTCTATTGACTTCCGACATCCGTCTACAAGACATACACATGATCCAGTGACGCTAGAACACAGATACAGTTCCTGTAGACTTCCGGCATCTGTCTACAAGGAATTCACACGGCCCAGTGCTACCATTGTTCTGATATGTAGAGTTTAAGGAAAATAATATCTGGAGATTTTACTACCCCTAACCTTACGTATTTGAATAACAGGTATAAGTGATGGTTTAGACATATGAGGAGGGGGACTATACAAGTATTCCTCATAATGCAATTCTAAACAATTTAATGGAGGGGAGTCTCACTCATGAGGTTTTACATTGTCATTATTCTCATATCACGTTACCAGATCATTTTTTGTATGACTCAATATGGACCATTAGATCAATCGGACATTTTGATTCCCAGTTCAACATAGGAAGGTTGGGTGGACTATGACTACTACTCTGTATGGATGAAGGTAATCGGCCATTACATATGGCAAATGATCATCGCACGATTTAGGATTATCTCGGATTGCAATTCTAAGCAATTCTTTAGAGTTTAAATATTTTTCAAATAACCCGTCCGAATGAGGATGGTAACTAGTAGTCCTAGGTTTTTTCAATGCCTGGTCCATTGTATATTTTTCTAAAAATGTTCTGACTGAACTTCATCACTCATAACGCTAAGAATTCTGTGACTATTTTATCTGCGACTATTAAAGCAGTGTGTGATTTAGTAGCAATAGGGTAATAGTGCGGTTTGTTGCACCCTAAAACCTGTGTGATTTAGTAGCAATAGGGTATGAGTGCGGTTTGGTGCACCCTGAAACCTGGTTTAAACCCATAACGACCTTTTATACCACTCACAGTTCCAATACGGTAGCCCTATTGTCAACCCTTTGATGTTCATGATGTCATATACCTTGTCATTTATTCATACTTGTCATTGTTGTTTGTTCTATGCGTAGTTTTGATTGACTGTGGTCCTTGAATGCTACATTTCCTGTTCGAATTGTATATCAGCTTCCATCAATTTTGTATAACAGTCACCAAATTGAATTACGATTATGTTTACATTTCCATCCTTAGATCAAAGGGCCTACAATATCTCCAATAAATTTCATTTTATATATTGTTGGTAATAATATCACATTTTGATGGTCTTTCTACAGACCATTGCTCAAAATGCAACACAGATTTTATTCGTCTTCAAAAGAAATGAATTGCTAGTTTGGGCATACTTATAACAAATTTGGTATTTCTGTCTCAGAATCGTAATTTCTGACAAATGAATTATCATTGCTAATATGTGTATCATTGCTACTTGAGGGATTTGAGGGATGCCACTAAATGGACAAATCGGTGGGACGTGATTGGTGGTGAACTGTACAAGGACTATCCATATAGCCTTTAGCAACTTTAGTACACATTTCGGACGGACTTCACACGTGTTACTCACATTTGTTTCCATCCATTGTAAAGACATCAGCAGGTTTAATTTCCTAAACTGGACAGTTAACGGGAAGCAACAGACTGTCCTCTGTTTCCCAGCAAGTTTTATCAAAGCGAAACAATCTTCAGGTCCTATATGAGGGCCTTCCACAGGATGTAGTTCATTTGCACTTGCACATGGACTAAAATTATTTTTGTAACAGAAATATCCATGCTATGCATAAGGTCGTTTAAACCTGAGTGGATATCATTTTGTGTTAAGATGTTAAGAATAAAGTCATTATTTTCCAATCATCTATGTCTTCGTTGTCTAAAATACACACATTGTTATCAATTTGCATTCTTTGCAATGTGAGTACCGACATTCTTTTTGTTGATTTGCGTGACATAAAATCTGATGTCACAAGCTGGTGACCAGGACGACAACCAAGTTCAAAACTAAATGATTCAAACACCGAGTTCAAAGTCACCATAACACCATCAAAGTTATTCAACTTCTTACGATACAACAAAAGGGCATGATATACTCTTAATTCTTTGACAAGAGATAGTGTGCGAAATATTTCATAAAATAAAAATGCACTAAACATTTATCGGTTTGTGGTACAATAGCTCTGCTATGCCCGATTCGGTGTTTTGCTACCCTCTTCTATTACATGTTCTATACGGTTGCAAAATCACTCTGCTAATTGGGGAATTAATCGCTTCTGTATGAAGGAAGCAACACAATTTGGAAATGACACAACTGGGGCCTCTACCATACATAAGTTCACCGAATGATTTTACTGCTTAATCTTTCCACTCAAGATTTAAAAACAAGCTCTTGTTAATTTATTCAATGCCAGGGCTTCTTCTGCATAATAAGATATGTCTTCTAAAATAACCAATAAAACATAGACAACATTTTATTTCTTTTTTGATTGTAGGTATATGCCATAACATTAGGACCTTGGCCTTTTTGGGCTCACGCGTTACACGATCTTCAGATATTAAGTGTCCTACATAAACAGATTTCTTTTAGTGACTCAATCTCATAGACATTCGAAACTGGTAATTGACGTTTGCTTGGGACAGTTAAGGTAGTCAAATATTTATGTTTTGGGCCAGATTTATTTGGAAGTACCCACTAACTAAATCGAGACTTGAACACATTTTATTTCCATAACGACAATCAATTGTATCGTCTATTCTAGACAGACATCGACTGTGTCACAGGCCATCTACTAATAATGGTTTTACATTAATATTAAAGCGTTTTTTACAAACGGCAGTTTAGGCAATTATACTATGTGGACTTGCTATGAAGTGTGTGAAGAACTCATCTTCCTATTAGATAATATTTTCGTCAGGTATGGAAACACCGTTTATAGACAAATTGTTGGTATCCCTATGGGTACGAACTGTGCACCACTTGTCGCAGATTTGTTTTGTTTTTTGCTATGAAAGAGATTTCATGCTGAGTCTTTCACCAGATACCCAGGCAGATGTTATTGAAGCCTTTAATGACACCTCTCGGTATCTGGATGACATATTGAACATTGACAACCCTTTCGTTTCTACTATGGTTAATAATATTTATCCTAAAGAACTTCAGCTCAACAAAGCTAATATATCTGATAATAACGCTTCTTTTCTTGATTTAGATCTCTCGATTGAAAATGGTGAAATAATTAGCAAAATCTATGACAAGAGAGATGATTTTAATTTTGACATTGTTAATTACCCCCACTTGGATGGGGATGTTCCCCGAGCAACTTCTGGGGTGTATGTGTCTCAACTTACTCGTTTTTCAAGAGCTTGTACTCGAGTTGAGGACTTTAATATTCGTAATCTTTGTATAACTAAAAAGCTACTCAATCAGGGTTACCGTTACCATAAACTTCGTAAAACCTTTGCAAAATTGTATTATCGTAACCCTGATCGTCTTTCCAAATATAAAAGTAATTTAAGGACTCTTCTGCGACAAGGACTATCACAACATGACATCTATGGTGATGTGATTTATAAACTTCGTAAAATTCTTGGTCATGATGACTTTCTTCTTATCTTTGTTAAGCTTGTTAAACAGTTTATCAAAAGAGGTTATGAACCTATCATTTTGCACCGTACTGCATGCTAGGTGTTGGACCCTTTTACAGTTCGCCACTATGCTTTCCTCTTTAATTGTACGATAACCGGACAGGCTGTGGACCCTATGATGACGCCTACCTAAAGCCCATTGGGACGGTGGCATTTGATGTTTGTCTATGATCTTTCTTGTCGTGCCCTTAATGGTTTATTCTCTTAATGCTCTGGCTTCTGCCAAGTCATTGAGTACCTTCATTGTGGCTTTCTAGGCTATTGTTTTTTTGTATTATATCTACACGAGCATATTTGTGTTTTACTTATATTGCCTATTGATGCTGATTTGTTGGTTAGAGATTGGATCATGGCGGGGATTTCTTTATTTACACTGTCCTGTTTTAATGGGATGACAGTAGGGTAAGTGTGAGGTTTGGTGCACCCTAGAACCGGTTTAAACCCCCAGTGGCCTTTGTTGCCCTTTTGTGTTTGTGATGTCGTTTGCATTTTTTATTACTTTTGCCTTCTCGTTTGTCTATTTGTGTGTTTGTTTTTGTGTTTTGTGGTTGACTGTCGTCCTTGAATGCTGCTTTTCCTGTCCGATATTTTTATCTTTCTTTACATATTTTAAAAATGTCTCATGCATAACGTGCTCGGAGGTAAATTATTTCATCTGACCAATAAGGACACAGCGAACTTTTCAAACAAATCCGTTGCAAATAAGCCATCATCATTTTTTTAAATTTGTAACTACGAATCTGTGTATAAATGTACGATTTTCAGCACCTCAGTCAACCGTAATATTACATTGGTTGGTCTTTATATAAATTATGTTTATGTAATGGGTCTCATTGAAATATACTCGGCACTGCATCAGTATAAATCATAAATCATAAATTCACAAGACACATTTTAATATATGCATTTTCCAAAAACAAGTTTTTCAATCTTTGCTCTTGAACGTGAGATCCCTCCTTTAATAGATGTAGTGGTTGTTCAGAATGAATGAGATTTGAATTCGAAATGCGACATTCCAAAGTTTGTTTACGTTTTTAGTCTACCTTGATTGAGACCCTGCCTTCGGATATCAAATCTGTGGTTTTAATGGTGTCTGATAAAAAAAAGTACTTTCTTGTTTAGCCTTTTTGGCCGGACGTTGGCCTCAAATCCAGTGTTGTTTAGTTTCCCTGTCTATCGCTGTCTGGACAACGAAGTGCAATGTTACCATCTTGCTGACAGTTATTACAAATAATCTCTCTGAGCATCGTCCTATAATACTGCTGGTTGTCTGTATTATTATATTGACCAGATAGCAATTGGGTACAGGTCTACCAGTTGTTATCATTCGATTGCTGATAATTAATTACCTTGAAAGACATACCTCGGGTGATTATTGAAATTATGTATACAATTTGATCCCTTTCTTTACTTCGTCAATTATCCTATCCAACTTTTTACTTTTTCCCGTTCCCTCGGTTTTTAATACAGGCTTTGATTTTGGCATTTCGGCCCACCATACTCTTCATACTGTTTGGTAGCCCTTGTTGCCTCTTTTAGGGTTTTGGAATCAAGATATATTTCCAGTACAGCAATCGTCCATACATGTTTTATGAATAACTGAGTGAGAAGACGGTCATGATGCTGTGTTGATAAAGCCATTGCACATAATTTGTGTAATCTAACGCCATATTCATCAACATTCACTATTTCTCTACGCTTCACTTTTGTAAAATGTTCTTGTCGGGTACAAATTTAGTAAAGAGTTCTGTCTAGCACCTTAAAGTCATATCTTGCAGTAGCCTCGCACTGAGTGATAAATTCCCGAGAAATATCTCTGCGTTCGTAATATTAGAATTCCCGCGTATATTACAGATGTATTCTGACTGCTGAATATAATCAGTGATATCTGGTCAAACGGTTTTGTTATAAATCGATTACTTTGATGCGTAACAAGGGTGGGTAACACACTTCCCATGGTTTCCCATGGTCGCTATAATTTTCATAATAACATACCGGGGGTGCTATGTAAGTGGTCCAAATGGTGTACTTTGGTATGATAAAATATCGAAGCTACGTTCATGGTTGATTCTGTATTATCTATGATATTTAACCCATGGGCTATCAGGTGTCCAGACTGGTTTACTGTTATAGGGCAGCATGTGCGGGGTCTCGGATAGGTTGTATGTTCATTCGCATTTCAATTGACAGCCATCATTCTTCCAGATCGCCGCAAGTCCCTTTAAATTCGTTGGATAAAATTGATATTATGTTCAGCACTACCTCACATCATACAATTATATCCGTCTCGTGTAATAAATTCAATGTTAAACAGTCACTCATGCAAGGTCCTGTATATATTTGCGCAAATAAATAATCAACGTTTAAATACTCAACGTTTCAATAAATAAATGGCTTCAGCAAATACAGTTTTCAAAAAAACGATACAGTATGCTTTACGGAATCACGGAGTAATCAAAATAACGAAACAGTATGCTTTACAGAATCACGGAGTAATCAAAATAACGATACAGTATGCTTTACGGAATCACGGAGTAATCAAAATAACGATACAGTAAGTTTTACAGAATCCTGGAGTAATCAAAATAACGATACAGTATGCTTTACAGAATCCCGGAGTAATCAAAATAACGACACAGTATGCTTTACAGAATCACGGAGTAATCAAAATAACGATACAGTATGCTTTACAGAATCACGGAGTAATCAAAATAACGATACAGTAAGTTTTACAGAATCATGGAGTAATCAAAATAACTATACAGTATGCTTTGCAGAATCACGGAGTAATCAAAATAACGACACAGTATGCTTTACAGAATCATGGAGTAATCAAAATAACAATACAGTAAGTTTAACAGAATCATGGAGTAATCAAAATAACGATACAGTATGCTTTACAGAATCAAGGAGTAATCAAAATAACGATACAGTAAGTTTTACAGAATCATGGAGTAATCAAAATAACGATACAGTATGCTTTACAGAATCACGGAGTAATCAAAATAACGACACAGTATGCTTTACAGAATCATGGAGTAATCAAAATAACGATACAGTAAGTTTTACAGAATCATGCAGTAATCAAAATAACGATACAGTATGCTTTACAGAATCACGGAGTAATCACAATAACGATACAGTATGCTTTACAGAATCACGGAGTTATCAAAATAACGATACAGTATGCTTTACAGAATCACGGAGTAATCAAAATAACGATACAGTAAGTTTTACAGAATCATGGAGTAATCAAAATAACGATACAGTATGCTTTACAGAATCACGGAGTAATCAAAATAACGATACAGTATGCTTTACAGAATCACGGAGTAATCAAAATAACGATACAGTAAGTTTTACAGAATCATGTAGTAATCAAAATAACGATACAGTATGCTTTACAGAATCACGGAGTAATCACAATAACGATACAGTATGCTTTACAGAATCACGGAGTTATCAAAATAACGATACAGTATGCTTTACAGAATCACTGAGAAATCAAAATAACGATACAGTAAGTTTTACAGAATCATGGAGTAATCAAAATAACGATACAGTATGCTTTACAGAATCACGGAGTAATCAAAATAACGACACAGTATGCTTTACAGAATCACGGAGTAATCAAAATAACGATACAGTATGCTTTACAGAATCACGGAGTAATCAAAATAACGATACAGTATGTTTTACAGAATCATGGAGTAATCAAATTAACGATACAGTATGCTTTGCAGAATCACGGAGTAATCAAAATAACGACACGTTATGCTTTACAGAATCATGGAGTAATCAAAATAACGATACAGTAAGTTTAACAGAATCATGGAGTAATCAAAATAACGATACAGTATGCTTTACAGAATCAAGGAGTAATCAAAATAACGATACAGTAAGTTAAACAGAATCATGGAGTAATCAAAATAACTATACAGTATGCTTTACAGAATCACGGAGTAATCAAAATAACGACACAGTATGCTTTATAGAATCAAGGAGTAATCAAAATAACGATACAGTATGCTTTACAGAATCATGGAGTAATCAAAATAACGATACAGTAAGTTTTTCAGAATCATGGAGTAATCAAAATAACGATACAGTATGCTTTACAGAATCACAGAGTAATCAAACTAACGATACAGTAAGTTTTACAGAATCATGGAGTAATCAAAAAAACGATACAGTATGCTTTACAGAATCATGGAGTAATCAAAATAACGATACAGTATGCTTTGCAGAATCACGGAGTAATCAAAATAACGATACAGTATGCTTTACAGAATCACGGAGTAATCAAAATAACGATACAGTAAGTTTTACAGAATCATGTAGTAATCAAAATAACGATAGTCATACAGTATGCTATACAGAATCACGGAGTAATCAAAATAACGATACAGTATGCTTTACAGAATCATGGAGTAATCAAAATAACGATACAGTATGCTATACAGAATCACGGAGTAATCAAAATAACGATACAGTATGCTTTACAGAATCATGGAGTAATCAAAATAACGATAGTCATACAGTATGCTTTACAGAATCATGGAGTAATCAAAATAACGATACAGTATGTTTTACAGAATCACGGAGCAGTCAAACTAACGATACAGTATGCTTTACAGAATCACGTAGCAATCAAAATAACGATACAGTATGCTTCACAGAATCACGGAGTAATCAAAATAACGATACAGTTTGTTTTACAGAATCACGGAGTAATCCTAATCAGGATATTAGCGTAGACGGCTTTGTGTTATATGTAGTACATAGAACAGAAAATAATGGAACAACAACTAGTAATTCTGGTGAATTCATTCCTTATGTCAGAGATGAATTTATAAATCATGACAGCCTAATATTGCAACATAGACTCTCATCTGTGGACAGTTAAACCTTTAACTTTAAAGATAATCTATATATATGTCGGTGATGGCAGGAACGTATTATAACGATGTAACGTTATGTTATGTTTTCGGTAGTCCTATTGTCAACCCTTTTTGTGTTTGTGATGTCGTTTGCATTTATTATTGCTTTTGCCTTCTTGTTTGTCTGTTTGCGTGTTTGTTTCTGTGTTTTGTGGTTTACTGTCCTCCTTGAATGCTACTTTCCCTGTCCGATCTTTTTATATTTCTTTTACTAGTTAACATCATTTATATTCAAACATTGACAAATGCAACATTGTGATTGTGTCATTTTAATTCCAGCATTAGACAAAATTCTCATTTTGTCAAAGACAACAGCATATCTTACATGCACATCTATCCTTATGACTACACTGTGGATAGTAGTTTAGTGGATAAATTAACAATTCTAACGGCATTTTGTAACTTGACTTTTTAAAGCAGTGAAGACGAAGAATAGCTAATTCCAGAGTTTGCGAAGACAACTATAAGGGTGCATGTACAAATATTGGCACATCTGGAAGTATTATTATTGATTATTGCATTGTTAATCCTGAATTGTTGCTATGTGTTTCATCATTTTACGTACATGCTCATAATAAATACAAAATAAATACTAAAAATGGGATCCCTTGTGAGCAACAAACAAAAACAAGAGATACAAGTAGCAGACTCGGTTGTATTGAGTCTGTTCATGAGAGGTATTGTAAAGTGCAACACCTCTCACGCCTCCTAGCACCGGCTTAAGCGATATTCTACTTTAAAGCCATAAAGACTGGGTTTGATTAACCCAGAGGACCAGTGAGTAATAACACTACTAATTTGTATTCGGGGCAACCATTTACGGCCGCTACACAGCACTAAACAAACGCTAGTGTGAATGTCATTAAATACTGAAAAGGGATCCCTTGGAAGCAACAAGTACAAACAAGAGATACAAGTAGCAGACTCGGTTTTATTGAGTCTGTTCATGACAGGTAAAATGCAACACCTCTCATACCTCCTAGCACCAACTTAAGTGATATTCTACTTTAAAGCCAGACATAATAAGCCATTAACAGAGCATTGTTTAATATAGTTTTAATTAATAATTTGCGAAGCGGACACCACTGTGTTCTCAAAAAGAAACACAACAGGAAAGAAAAATAATATAACTCAAAAGCTATCATAAACTTAGAAAACCCTTTGTAAAATGTTATTATCGCAACCCTAATCTAATTGTAAAATAAAAAAGTAATTTAAGAATGTATTCTTCTTGAGAACCTGACTTAAATTGTCTCTTGTGCGTTAACCGGACAAGCTGTTGGGACTCCATGATTGTAATTTCTGAAATCCTGAAAGGGGAGTTTGGTGCATGAACATCCGTCCCTCGGGTTTTCTGTTCGTACCCTATATTGGTTTTCTCTTTGGCTGTGGTTGTTCAGCGGTGTTTCCAATTTTATATTATGTATATGTTTGCAATAACATATGCGTGTAACGTTTCCTAATTTCTCTGCCTATGGACTTTACTGTTAGAGATTTACTTTTGAATGTACTTTTCTGTACACTGTCTTGTCAATTTGAGCCTTGAAGACAGAATAATAGCGAGGTTGTGTACACTTAAAATCGGTTTAAGCTAACCAGTAGCCATTATTGCCTACTCACCGTTCCAAGTCTGTAACCATGTCTTCAACACACGTTGTGTTGTGTATTATTATTTTCATTGTATATTTAATTTGTTCTTTGTTTGTGGTGCGCACTGCACCACAAACATTCACACTACCATCTGCCGTTGGAAGATTTGCATACGAAAAGAGATAAGTTCCGATCTTCGCCATTACGCCATCCGCTTCAACACAACAGCTACTACTCTCGGTTTTAATAACCGGACTATTACTACCTCTGCCTCTACCTCTACCTCGGTTTTGACCACCTCTACCGAAATTCCATGGGTTGTTAAAACCTTGGTTCTGACTACCTACATTTTTGTCCACTCTACTATTGTCACTAAAATTGTCTACGACAGCGGATACTTTCACCGCTTTCCTACACTCATGTGAAGCATGATTCCCATTACAGTGACGACAACGAATAAAAGGTCTACCTATGTTGTTACCACTATTGCTATCTCCACCAGCACCCATCGAACTACCTCCACCTCTATAGTTTCCACTCTAGACTTTCTGTTTATGACTATGATCGTCCCCGTGCCTATCTCTAAAAGTTCTGTCTTTCGACACTACATTATGAGCTCCACCTCTAGCCTCGGCAAACTGATCTGCTTGTGTTGCCATTTCATCTACACTAGTTAGTTTTCTTTCTTTCAGAAATAAGAACAGATCTCTACTACAAACATTGAATAGCTGGTCCCGCAACAAGAAATCTATGAGGCCTTGATAAGTCTGCGTTACCTTCCCTAACTCTAACCATCTATTAAGTAATTTCTAGATCTACTAATGAACTGAATAAATGACTCGCCTTTCTCAGGCAAGCAAGCTCTAAACCGCTTTCTAAAACCTTCTTCAGTTAACTCAAATCTCTTTAGCAGAGCATCCTTTAACTTGTCATAGTCAAGAGAATCTACACTAGGTAATCTAGAAAATACATCTAAGGCCTTGCCTCTCAATAATGCACTTAAATGAACTGCCCACTTATCTTTGGTTTATTCCTGTAACTCAGCATAACGTTTAAACCGTAACAAGTAACTGTCCATGTTATCTTTGTCAGCATCACAGTATGGTAACGTCGGACCATTTAACTTCTCAGAATACTCATCTTTCCTTACAGTTTTACTGTCCTTATCTGTCTTAGCTGCTTCCAACTCTAAAGCTAACTTATGATCAAACTCTGATTTCTCCATCTCCATCTTCAGCTTAGCCTTAGCTAGTCTACCATCTGTTTCGACCCTCTCATGTTCTAACTCTTGCTTCTCCCTTACTATTCTACTTTCTAATTCTAGCTTCTCTTTATCATCATCTCGCTTCTCTTTAGCTAATCTAACTTCTAATTAAATCTTCTCTTTATCAGCATCTAGCTTCTCTTTAGCTAATTTACTTTCTAATTCTATCTTCTCTGTAGCTAATCTACTTTCTTCATATCGCTTCTCTTTAGCTAATCTACCTTCTAATTCTAACTTATCTTTAACTAATCTACATTCTTCATTTCTTTCCTGCTTTTGCTAATTCTCTTTCCTTAAGTCTAAATTCCCTTTCCCTAGTCTCTTTAACAGAGGTTCTAAGCTCCTCTCCAGTATACTCTAACTACTTACCCATATCCGTAAGTTCCTTTATGGACGTCATGGTTATAGACATTGTGGAATACTCACTACAATAACTACTATACCCAAGTCACAAATAATTCTACACAACAAACTACTAATGCTTAGTCACTGAGTCCTCAGTAAATACCTGGGCATCATCATAGGACAAGGTACATACACATTTGTACTAGCGCTAACTACTAACGGTTATGGATAGATAGTATCTAGGTTCCTCAAAACATATACACTACATACAATATCTATATTTGATATTGGACATAAACCTTAAACGATCATAGAACTGTGTATAGCATGAACATGTATATTTACTTCTCCCATCACACATGAGTAGAACGTCTTGTTCGCCAACCTAATTGGATACTATTTGTATATCAAGGCAGGTAAAAACAAACGCCCAAAGTATTGAGCAAAAGTGCCTCAGACCAAATCGTGTAGACCTCTGCGACCTCAAACAAGGAAAGAACGTACAAAACAACAGTTCGGACTTACTCTACCCTTGTCGTGTCTTGACTTGTCTTCCAAGCTGTGGCCGTGATCGTCCACAGTCGACTTGATGGATCAGATGGTGGTACACAATTCTAAAATAATAAGTAGAGATTTAGTATATCATAATAAAGAACACTTATTGATTCTTTCCCTCCGTATATATATAATAAAGGGTTACCGTTACCATAATTAGATATGTCTTCTAAAATAACCAATAAAACATAGACAACATTTTATTTCCTTTTTGATTGTAGGTATATGCCATAACATTAGGACCTTGGCCTTTTTGGGCTCACGCGTTACACGATCTTCAGATATTAAGTGTCCTACATAAACAGATTTCTTTTAGTGACTCAATCTCATAGACATTCGAAACTGGTAATTGACGTTTGCTTGGGACAGTTAAGGTAGTCAAATATTTATGTTTTGGGCCAGATTTATTTGGAAGTACCCACTAACTAAATCGAGACTTGAACACATTTTATTTCCATAACGACAATCAATTGTATCGTCTATTCTAGACAGACATCGACTGTGTCACAGGCCATCTACTAATAATGGTTTTACATTAATATTAAAGCGTTTTTTACAAACGGCAGTTTAGGCAATTATACTATGTGGACTTGCTATGAAGTGTGTGAAGAACTCATCTTCCTATTAGATAATATTTTCGTCAGGTATGGAAACACCGTTTATAGACAAATTGTTGGTATCCCTATGGGTACGAACTGTGCACCACTTGTCGCAGATTTGTTTTGTTTTTTGCTATGAAAGAGATTTCATGCTGAGTCTTTCACCAGATACCCAGGCAGATGTTATTGAAGCCTTTAATGACACCTCTCGGTATCTGGATGACATATTGAACATTGACAACCCTTTCGTTTCTACTATGGTTAATAATATTTATCCTAAAGAACTTCAGCTCAACAAAGCTAATATATCTGATAATAACGCTTCTTTTCTTGATTTAGATCTCTCGATTGAAAATGGTGAAATAATTAGCAAAATCTATGACAAGAGAGATGATTTTAATTTTGACATTGTTAATTACCCCCACTTGGATGGGGATGTTCCCCGAGCAACTTCTGGGGTGTATGTGTCTCAACTTACTCGTTTTTCAAGAGCTTGTACTCGAGTTGAGGACTTTAATATTCGTAATCTTTGTATAACTAAAAAGCTACTCAATCAGGGTTACCGTTACCATAAACTTCGTAAAACCTTTGCAAAATTGTATTATCGTAACCCTGATCGTCTTTCCAAATATAAAAGTAATTTAAGGACTCTTCTGCGACAAGGACTATCACAACATGACATCTATGGTGATGTGATTTATAAACTTCGTAAAATTCTTGGTCATGATGACTTTCTTCTTATCTTTGTTAAGCTTGTTAAACAGTTTATCAAAAGAGGTTATGAACCTATCATTTTGCACCGTACTGCATGCTAGGTGTTGGACCCTTTTACAGTTCGCCACTATGCTTTCCTCTTTAATTGTACGATAACCGGACAGGCTGTGGACCCTATGATGACGCCTACCTAAAGCCCATTGGGACGGTGGCATTTGATGTTTGTCTATGATCTTTCTTGTCGTGCCCTTAATGGTTTATTCTCTTAATGCTCTGGCTTCTGCCAAGTCATTGAGTACCTTCATTGTGGCTTTCTAGGCTATTGTTTTTTTGTATTATATCTACACGAGCATATTTGTGTTTTACTTATATTGCCTATTGATGCTGATTTGTTGGTTAGAGATTGGATCATGGCGGGGATTTCTTTATTTACACTGTCCTGTTTTAATGGGATGACAGTAGGGTAAGTGTGAGGTTTGGTGCACCCTAGAACCGGTTTAAACCCCCAGTGGCCTTTGTTGCCCTTTTGTGTTTGTGATGTCGTTTGCATTTTTTATTACTTTTGCCTTCTCGTTTGTCTATTTGTGTGTTTGTTTTTGTGTTTTGTGGTTGACTGTCGTCCTTGAATGCTGCTTTTCCTGTCCGATATTTTTATCTTTCTTTACATATTTTAGAAATGTCTCATGCATAACGTGCTCGGAGGTAAATTATTTCATCTGACCAATAAGGACACAGCGAACTTTTCAAACAAATCCGTTGCAAATAAGCCATCATCATTTTTTTAAATTTGTAACTACGAATCTGTGTATAAATGTACGATTTTCAGCACCTCAGTCAACCGTAATATTACATTGGTTGGTCTTTATATAAATTATGTTTATGTAATGGGTCTCATTGAAATATACTCGGCACTGCATCAGTATAAATCATAAATCATAAATTCACAAGACACATTTTAATATATGCATTTTCCGAAAACAAGTTTTTCAATCTTTGCTCTTGAACGTGAGATCCCTCCTTTAATAGATGTAGTGGTTGTTCAGAATGAATGAGATTTGAATTCGAAATGCGACATTCCAAAGTTTGTTTACGTTTTTAGTCTACCTTGATTGAGACCCTGCCTTCGGATATCAAATCTGTGGTTTTAATGGTGTCTGATAAAAAAAAGTACTTTCTTGTTTAGCCTTTTTGGCCGGACGTTGGCCTCAAATCCAGTGTTGTTTAGTTTCCCTGTCTATCGCTGTCTGGACAACGAAGTGCAATGTTACCATCTTGCTGACAGTTATTACAAATAATCTCTCTGAGCATCGTCCTATAATACTGCTGGTTGTCTGTATTATTATATTGACCAGATAGCAATTGGGTACAGGTCTACCAGTTGTTATCATTCGATTGCTGATAATTAATTACCTTGAAAGACATACCTCGGGTGATTATTGAAATTATGTATACAATTTGATCCCTTTCTTTACTTCGTCAATTATCCTATCCAACTTTTTACTTTTTCCCGTTCCCTCGGTTTTTAATACAGGCTTTGATTTTGGCATTTCGGCCCACCATACTCTTCATACTGTTTGGTAGCCCTTATTGCCTCTTTTAGGGTTTTGGAATCAAGATATATTTCCAGTACAGCAATCGTCCATACATGTTTTATGAATAACTGAGTGAGTAGACGGTCATGATGCTGTGTTGATGAAGCCATTGCACATAATTTGTGTAATCTAACGCCATATTCATCAACACTCACTATTTCTCTACGCTTCACTTTTGTAAAATGTTCTTGTCGGGTACAAATTTAGTAAAGAGTTCTGTCTAGCACCTTAAAGTCATATCTTGCAGTAGCCTCGCACTGAGTGATAAATTCCCAAGAAATATCTCTGCGTTCGTAATATTAGAATTCCCGCGTATATTACAGATGTATTCAGACTGCTGAATATAATCAGTGATATCTGGTCAAACGGTTTTGTTATAAATCGATTACTTTGATGCGTAACAAGGGTGGGTAACACACTTCCCATGGTTTCCCATGGTCGCTATAATTTTCATAATAACATACCGGGGGTGCTATGTAAGTGGTCCAAATGGTGTACTGTGGTATGATAAAATATCGAAGCTACGTTCATGGTTGATTCTGTATTATCTATGATATTTAACCGGTGGGCTATCAGGTGTCCAGACTGGTTTACTGTTATAGGGCAGCATGTGCGGGGTCTCGGATAGGTTGTATGTTCATTCGCATTTCAATTGACAGCCATCATTCTTCCAGATCACCGCAAGTCCCTTTAAATTCGTTGGATAAAATTGATATTATGTTCAGCACACCCTCACATCATACAATTATATCCGTCTCGTGTAATAAATTCAATGTTAAACAGTCACTCATGTAAGGTCCTGTATATTTTTGCGCAAATAAATAATCAACGTTTAAATACTAAACGTTTCAATAAATAAATGGCTTCAGCAAATACAGTTTTCAAAATAACGATACAGTATGCTTTACGGAATCACGGAGTAATCAAAATAACGATACAGTATGCTTTACAGAATCACGGAGTAATCAAAATAACGATACAGTATGCTTTACGGAATCACGGAGTAATCAAAATAACGATACAGTAAGTTTTACAGAATCCTAGAGTAATCAAAATAACGATACAGTATGCTTTACAGAATCACGGAGTAATCAAAGTAACGACACAGTATGCTTTACAGAATCACGGAGTAATCAAAATAACGATACAGTATGCTTTACAGAATCACGGAGTAATCAAAATAACGATACAGTAAGTTTTACAGAATCATGGAGTAATCAAAATAACTATACAGTATGCTTTGCAGAATCACGGAGTAATCAACATAACGACACAGTATGCTTTACAGAATCATGGAGTAATCAAAATAACAATACAGTAAGTTTAACAGAATCATGGAGTAATCAAAATAACGATACAGTATGCTTTACAGAATCAAGGAGTAATCAAAATAACAATACAGTAAGTTTTACAGAATCATGGAGTAATCAAAATAACGATACAGTATGCTTTACAGAATCACGGAGTAATCAAAATAACGACACAGTATGCTTTACAGAATCATGGAGTAATCAAAATAACGATACAGTAAGATTTACAGAATCATGGAGTAATCAAAATAACAATACAGTATGCTTTACAGAATCACGGAGTAATCACAATAACGATACAGTATGCTTTACAGAATCACGGAGTTATCAAAATAACGATACAGTATGCTTTACAGAATCACGGAGTAATCAAAATAACGATACAGTAAGTTTTACAGAATCATGGAGTAATCAAAATAACGATACAGTATGCTTTACAGAATCACGGAGTAATCAAAATAACGACACAGTATGCTTTACAGAATCACGGAGTAATCAAAATAACGATACAGTATGCTTTACAGAATCACGGAGTAATCAAAATAACGATACAGTAAGTTTTACAGAATCATGGAGTAATCAAAATAACGATACAGTATGCTTTGCAGAATCACGGAGTAATCAAAATAACGACACAGTATGCTTTACAGAATCATGGAGTAATCAAAAATAACGATAGAGTAAGTTTAACAGAATCATGGAGTAATCAAAATAACGATACAGTATGCTTTACAGAATCAAGGAGTAATCAAAATAACGATACAGTAAGTTTAACAGAATCATGGAGTAATCAAAATAACTATACAGTATGCTTTACAGAATCACGGAGTAATCAAAATAACGACACAGTATGCTTTACAGAATCAAGGAGTAATCAAAATAACGATACAGTATGCTTTACAGAATCATGGAGTAATCAAAATAACGATACAGTAAGTTTTACAGAATCATGGAGTAATCAAAATAACGATACAGTATGCTTTACAGAATCACAGAGTAATCAAACTAACGATACAGTAAGCTTTACAGAATCATGGAGTAATCAAAATAACGATACAGAATGCTTTACAGAATCATGGAGTTATCAAAATAACGAAACAGTATGCTTTGCAGAATCACGGAGTAATCAAAATAACGATACAGTAGGCTTTACAGAATAACGGAGTAATCAAAATAACGATACAGTAAGTTTTACAGAATCATGGAGTAATCAAAATAACGATAGTCATACAGTATGCTATACAGAATCACGGAGTAATCAAAATAACGATACAGTATGCTTTACAGAATCATGGAGTAATCAAAATAACGATACAGTATGCTATACAGAATCACGGAGTAATCAAAATAACGATACAGTATGCTTTACAGAATCATGGAGTAATCAAAATAACGATAGTCATACAGTATGCTTTACAGAATCACAGAGTAATCAAAATAACGATACAGTATGTTTTACAGAATCACGGAGCAGTCAAAATAACGATACAGTATGCTTTACAGAATCACGTAGCAATCAAAATAACGATACAGTATGCTTTACAGAATCACGGAGTAATCAAAATAACGATACAGTTTGTTTTACAGAATCATGGAGTAATCCTAATCAGGATATTAGCGTAGACGGCTTTGTGTTATATGTAGTACATAGAACAGAAAATAATGGAACAACAACTAGTAATTCTGGTGAATTCATTCCTTATGTCAGAGATGAATTTATAAATCATGACAGCCTAATATTGCAACATAGACTCTCATCTGTGGACAGTTAAACCTTTAACTTTAAAGATAATCTATATATATGTCGGTGATGGCAGGAACGTATTATAACGATGTAACGTTATGTTATGTTTTCGGTAGTCCTATTGTCAACCCTTTTTGTGTTTGTGATGTCGTTTGCATTTATTATTGCTTTTGCCTTCTTGTTTGTCTGTTTGCGTGTTTGTTTCTGTGTTTTGTGGTTTACTGTCCTCCTTGAATGCTACTTTCCCTGTCCGATCTTTTTATATTTCTTTTACTAGTTAACATCATTTATATTCAAACATTGACAAATGCAACATTGTGATTGTGTCATTTTAATTCCAGCATTAGACAAAATTCTCATTTTGTCAAAGACAACAGCATATCTTACATGCACATCTATCCTTATGACTACACTGTGGATAGTAGTTTAGTGGATAAATTAACAATTCTAACGGCATTTTGTAACTTGACTTTTTAAAGCAGTGAAGACGAAGAATAGCTAATTCCAGAGTTTGCGAAGACAACTATAAGGGTGCATGTACAAATATTGGCACATCTGGAAGTATTATTATTGATTATTGCATTGTTAATCCTGAATTGTTGCTATGTGTTTCATCATTTTACGTACATGCTCATAATAAATACAAAATAAATACTAAAAATGGGATCCCTTGGAAGCAACAAACAAAAACACGAGATACAAGTAGCAGACTCGGTTGTATTGAGTCTGTTCATGAGGGGTATTATAAAGTTCAACACCTCTCACGCCTCCTAGCACCGGCTTAAGCGATATTCTACTTTAAAGCCATAAAGACTGGGTTTGATGAACCCAGAGGACCAGTGAGTAATAACACTACTAATTTGTATTCGGGGCAACCATTTACGGCCGCTACACAGCACTAAACAAACGCTAGTGTGAATGTCATTAAATACTGAAAAAGGATCCCTTGGAAGCAACAAGTACAAACAAGAGATACAAGTAGCAGACTCGGTTTTATTGAGTCTGTTCATGACAGGTAAAATGCAACACCTCTCACACCTCCTAGCACCAACTTTAGTGATATTCTACTTTAAAGCCAGACATAATAAGCCATTAACAGAGCATTGTTTAATATAGTTTTAATTAATAATTTGCGAAGCGGACACCACTGTGTTCTCAAAAATAAACACAACAGGAAAGGGAAATAATATAACTCAAAAGCTATCATAAACTTAGAAAACCCTTTGTAAAATGTTATTATCGCAACCCTAATCTAATTGTAAAATAAAAAAGTAATTTAAGAATGTATTCTTCTTGAGAACCTGACTTAAATTTTCTCTTGTGCGTTAACCGGACAAGCTGTTGGGACTCCATGATTGTAATTTCTGAAATCCTGAAAGGGGAGTTTGGTGCATGAACATCCGTCCCTCGGGTTTTCTGTTCGTACCCTAGATTGGTTTTCTCTTTGGCTGTGGTTGTTCAGCGGTGTTTCCAATTTTATATTATGTATATGTTTGCAATAACATATGCGTGTAACGTTTCCTAATTTCTCTGCCTATGGACTTTATTGTTAGAGATTTACTTTTTAATGTACTTTTCTGTACACTGTCTTGTCAATTTGAGCCTTGAAGACAGAATAATAGCGAGGTTGTGTACACTTAAAATCGGTTTAAGCTAATCAGTAGCCATTATTGCCTACTCACCGTTCCAAGTCTGTAACCATGTCTTCAACACACGTTGTGTTGTGTATTATTATTTTCATTGTATATTTAATTTGTTCTTTGTTTGTGGTGCGCACTGCACCACAAACATTCACACTACCATCTGCCGTTGGAAGATTTGCATACGGAAAGAGATAAGTTCTGATCTTCGCCATTACGCCATCCGCTTTAACACAACAGCTACTACTCTCGGTTTTAATAACCGGACTATTACTACCTCTGTCTCTACCTCTACCTCGGTTTTGACCACCTCTACCGAAATTCCATGGGTTGTTAAAACCTTGGTTCTGACTACCTACATTTTTGTCCACTCTACTATTGTCACTAAAATTGTCTACGACAGCGGATACTTTCACCGCTTTCCTACACTCATGTGAAGCATGATTCCCATTACAGTGACGACAACGAATAAAAGGTCTACCTATGTTGTTACCACTATTGCTACCTCCACCAGCACCCATCGAACTACCTCCACCTCTATAGTTTCCACTCTAGACTTTCTGTTTATGACTATGATCGTCCCCTTGCCTATCTCTAAAAGTTCTGTCTTTCGACACTACATTATGAGCTCCACCTCTAGCCTCGGCAAACTGATCTGCTTGTGTTGCCATTTCATCTACACTAGTTAGTTTTCTTTCTTTCAGAAATAAGAACAGATCTCTACTACAAACATTGAATAGCTGGTCCCGCAACAAGAAATCTATGAGGCCTTGATAAGTCTGCGTTACCTTCCCTAACTCTAACCATCTATTAAGTAATTTCTAGATCTACTAATGAACTGAATAAATGACTCGCCTTTCTCAGGCAAGCAAGCTCTAAACCGCTTTCTAAAACCTTCTTCAGTTAACTCAAATCTCTTTAGCAGAGCATCCTTTAACTTGTCATAGTCAAGAGAATCTACACTAGGTAATCTAGAAAATACATCTAAGGCCTTGCCTCTCAATAATGCACTTAAATGAACTGCCCACTTATCTTTGGTTTATTCCTGTAACTCAGCATAACGTTTAAACCGTAACAAGTAACAGTCCATGTTATCTTTGTCAGCATCACAGTATGGTAACGTCGGACCTTTTAACTTCCCAGAATACTCATCTTTCCTAACAGTTTTACTGTCCTTACTATCTGTCTTAGCTGCTTCCAACTCTAAAGCTAACTTATGATCAAACTCTGATTTCTCCATCTCCATCTTCAGCTTAGCCTTAGCTATTCTACCATCTGTTTCGACCCTCTCATGTTCTAACTCTTGCTTCTCCCTTACTATTCTACTTTCTAATTCTAGCTCCTCTTTATCATCATCTCGCTTCTCTTTAGCTAATCTAACTTCTAATTATATCTTCTCTTTATCAGCATCTAGCTTCTCTTTAGCTAATTTACTTTCTAATTCTATCTTCTCTGTAGCTAATCTACTTTCTTCATCTCGCTTCTCTTTAGCTAATCTACCTTCTAATTCTAACTTATCTTTAACTAATCTACATTCTTCATTTCTTTCCTGCTTTTGCTAATTCTCTTTCCTTAAGTCTAAATTCCCTTTCCCTAGTCTCTTTAACAGAGGTTCTAAGCTCCTCTCCAGTATACTCTAACTACTTACCCATATCCGTAAGTTCCTTTATGGACGTCATGGTTATAGACATTGTGGAATACTCACTACAATAACTACTATACCCAAGTCACAAATAATTCTACACAACAAACTACTAATGCTTAGTCACTGAGTCCTCAGTAAATACCTGGGCATCATCATAGGACAAGGTACATACACATTTGTACTAGCGCTAACTACTAACGGTTATGGATAGATAGTATCTAGGTTCCTCAAAACATATACACTACATACAATATCTATATTTGATATTGGACATAAACCTTAAACGATCATAGAACTGTGTATAGCATGAACATGTATATTTACTTCTCCCATCAATCTAAGTATACTCGAGTGTCACACATGAGTAGAACGTCTTGTTCGCCAACCTAATTGGATACTATTTGTATATCAAGGCAGGTAAAAACAAACGCCCAAAGTATTGAGCAAAAGTGCCTAAGACCCAATCGTGTAGACCTCTGCGACCTCAAACAAGGAAAGAACGTACAAAACAACAGTTTGGACTTACTCTACCCTTGTCGTGTCTTGACTTGTCTTCCAAGCTGTGGCCGTGATCGTCCACAGTCGCCTTGATGGATCAGATGGTGGTACACAATTCTAAAATAATAAGTAGAGATTTAGTATATCATAATAAAGATCACTTATTGATTCTTTCCCTCCGTATATATATAATAAAGGGTTACCGTTACCATAAACTTCGTAACACTTTGCACAATTTTATTGTCGTAACCCTGATCATCTTTCCAAATATAAAAGTAATTGAAGGACTCTTCTGCGACAAGGACTATCACAACCTGACTTTTATGGTGATGTGATTTATAAACTTCGTAAGATTCTTGGTCATGATCACTTTCATACTATCTTTGTTAAACTTGTTAAACAGTTTATCAAAAGAGGTTATGACTCTATCATTTGGTTTAAGACGTTCTTAGTATTGAAACAAATACTGAATGTATATGACACTAAAGTGTTGTTAAAGTTATAACAATGTTGAACTATGCTCTAGCGCGATAACTGCGATGCGCGAGAGCTCATGAAGATGATGATGCGCGAATCCAATGGGTGATTGTCATCAAATGCCTTCTATAAGGGTTGATGACGCGATGTAATGATGGTTAATCTCCACTGAGGTTGTGGATGATGTTCATCCAGTGAGGACAGATAACGGGCCCACCTTGTGTCCCGGGGGTTATCGCTACTAGAACCTGGCCATGTTGCGCAGGTACGGGAGCCGTCTCCACCGCTCGTAAACGTTATACGTGGAAGCTTAGCTCCACTCTGGAAGGCTTACATCCACACCTGGATGGCTTATTTCCAACCCTTGATGGCTTCTTTAATTGTACGATGACCAGACAGGCTGTGGACCCTATGATGACGCCTACCTAAAGCCCATTGGGACGGTGGCGTTTGATGTTTATCCATGATCTTTCTTGTCGTGCCCTTAATGGTTTATTCTCTTACTGCTCTGGCTTCTGAAAAGTCAGTGAGTACCTTCATTGTGGCTTTCTAGGCTATTGTTTTTATTTTGTATTATATTTACACGAGCATATTTGTGTTTTACTTATATTGCCTATTGATGCTGCCTTGCTGGTTAGAGATAAGATCATGGCGGGGATTTCTTTATTTACACTGTCCTGTTTGAATGGGATGACAGTAGGGTAAGTGTGAGGTTTGGTGCACCCTAGAACCGGTTTAAACCCCCAGTGGCCTACTTTACCACTTACCGTTTCAAGGCGGTAGCCCTATTGTCAACCCTTTTTGTGTTTGTGATGTCGTTTGCATTTATTATTGCTTTTGCCTTCGTGTTTGTCTGTTTGCGTGTTTGTTTCTGTGTTTTGTGGTTTACTGTCCTCCTTGAATGCTACTTTCCCTGTCCGATCTTTTTATATTTCTTAGGCTGTAATTATACATACGTTTTAGATGTCGGTTGATAAACATAACAATCTTGCATAATTATCATTACCCAAACAAATCATTATTTAATAAATATATGTAAGCTGTACTAATGATGAGTAGCAATGTATTCATATTCTACAACGCCATGTATACGCCATGTACGTCGCTGTTAACCAATTCCCCTAATATATGTAATATACAACGTTATCAAATCACTTGTATATTGCACTCACTGAGTTATGCATGCACACATGTATGTCAATTAATACCCATATTATACAACGCTATGTATACGCGTCGAACATTTATACTAGTCACTCATTACACACCTGTTATCCACTGTTATCAAATTAATGTTGTTTTACAATTAATGATCAATTGCAATAATTACATCTAATAAAGTAACTTCAAAATCATATGCTAGTCTCAAGTTAATGTTGGAGAAACATCAACGCTAACCGGATGTCGTAACCACCAACCAAGATGGCACCGCCACTGAATACAAATGTACGATAAAAGTTAATAAAATAAATACTGACCACATATTGCCTGTGAATTTCGCCGTCCAACTCCTGCTCCAAACAAAGAAACTATCAAGCAATCCCAGCCAGAACTAGGAGACAGTGGATTTTATAGAAACATTACGCCCAAACCATTATTTCCCCCGTTCAGTCCGTGACCTACGTGGTTAAATTTTCAGTATTAAAATCTACACGAAAGGACCCATACACAATTTTGCCTTTCAAGGGAGATAGACCTATACGTTTACATGCATTAGCACAAAACTGAACTTATTAAACGGCCCTTATTAACGGCCGCTTAAAATGTGCACGGTTTTCCGTGTTACCTGAATATATCATGAACATTGTGAATTGGTTTCAACTGAACACTGAATTAGGGTGTAACTAACAGGTGCTTACAAGTGCTATGTACGACCTATACGCTCTACCCGTGACATTTTGTGATATACACCCCATAAGACGTTGCTCGGGGATCATCCCCATCCAAGTGGGGATAATTAACAATGTCAAAATTAAAATCATCGCTCTTGTCATAGATTTTGCTAATTATTTCACCATTTTCAATCGAGAGATCTAAATCAAGAAAAGAAGCGTTATTATCAGATATATCAGCTTTGTTAAGCTGAAGTTCTTTAGGGTAAATATTATTAACCATAGTTGGAAAGAAAGGGTTGTCAGTGTTCAATATGTCATCCAGATACCGAGTATCTAATAGGAAGATGAGTGCTTCACAAACTTCATAGCAAGTCCACATAGTATAATTGTCTAAACTGTCGTTAGTAAAAAACGCTTTAAAATTATTACAGACCAAAAATGTAGTATTTTCTCTAGCAAACGTTTTTTGAATAAGAGAAATTAGATTGTCTTTGAATAGATGATGTGGTAGAGTAGGATATAGTGTAGAGAAATCATAAATGCTTATAGATGAAACGTGACGTTTATTGAAAATTGTATCAAGAAGGTCTCCTGAATTTTTTATAGATCAAAACAAATTAATCCGAGTTTTCATAAGTTTTATCACAATATCGTTTAACGTGATATTTAACGGCAGTAAGACAAGGTTTGGAGATGTTTGTTATAGTGCAGGCACTAGAATTCGAAATAAAGCGGGCCTTATATGGATTGTTATGTAATTTAGGAATCCAGTACATAGTAGGCAGTTTGCTTTGCTTTTCGTCTACCCCAGCATTGAAAGGAGTGCATCGAGTGATATGTGTGGAAACAACATCCTCCTCAGTAGAATGTACTGGAGTATACGAGTTGGTGCTGCCGAGTTCCTGAGATAAAACATTGACGTAATGTAGGCGTCAAACAATAATTACATTGTTAGCTGCTTTATCGGCAGGATCTAAAAAAATATATTATGAAATTCCTGAATTTCCGATTTTAAATTACGAAAGGAAAACCTAGGTCTCGGAGGAAGTAAAGAGGGGTTTAGCGTTATAAAAGTTAATACGTGTATCTATAATTTTAAGAATTGACTTTTTCCATGTAGAAAGCAATTTTGGGTCCGCATGCTCTCTACGACACCATTTTATACTAAAATATTCAATGGAGTGGGAGATCTGACCACGACAGGCATTAAAATCAATATTGAAGGTAATTTATATTTAGGACTTTTCTAAAACAAATGCCGAATACGTTTATCAACAATATCAAAATTACCAGTGATGACAGGACCTGCTGGAGCATAGCAAAATGTTGATGTGCTACATTCACATTCCTTAGGAGTGTTATTTACTATATCAAGGTCAGAAACAATTTTGTTGCAGTTAAAAATAATATTTCTCATAGGCTTTTTATATCTATAACAAATTACAGGACTTTCGGAATTTTTGAAATACCCTTTCTTTTCTACTATGGTTAATAATATATACCCAAAAGAACCTCAACTTAACAAAGCTAATATTTCCCATACTAAGGCTTCTTTTCTCGGTTTACATCTCTCCACTGAAATGGGGAAATAATTAGCAAAAAATATGAAAAGAGAGATGATTTAAATGTTTGATATTGTTAATCATCCCCTAAGTAATAATGTGTCCCAACTTAACCGGTACTCGAGTTGAGAACTTTAATATTCGTAATCTTTGTATAACTAAAAAGCTACTCCATCAGGGTTACCGTTACCATAAACTCGTAAAACCTTTGCAAAATTGTATTATCGTAACCCTGAACTTCTTTTTAAATATAAAAGTAATTTAAGAACACTGTGACAAGGACTATCACAATCTGACTTCTATATTGACGTGATTTACAAACTTCGTAAGATACTTGGTCATGATCACTTTCAAACCATCTTTGTTAAATAGGCCACTCTCAAAATTTATGCATGAATATCAGAACGAGGCTGTATTGGCAAACACACTCAGCAGTAATGGCTACTATAGTAGAAACAGGCAGTAGATTAGGTAGTCAACATTGTTGTCTCTCAGGATGTAATGGGGATGGTAGATATCACCAAGATTTACATTTCCATAGAATTCCAAAAGACAAAGATCAAAAGAAGAAATGGATAGTGCAAATTAGAAGAGATACAGGAGAAAACTTTCAGGTAACTCTATATACAAATTAAATTAAACTAATATATTGAACATGCAGGGATAATGAAAAACATACTTTTTACACAATATTTGTAATGAATATCTATTGAAAATTTTAAATACAAAGTTCATTGAATAATAAACATGCTTAAATAGTAAAACAGGCACAAACCATAACATACATTTCAATATTAATTCGGGCACATAACTGTAGGCAAATGTATGTTCATGCATTTACCGTAGTACTCCAAAATCATTTCAAACATTTAGTAAACTATTTCATTATTGACTATTCCAGATTACAAACTCCACTGTTGTCTGTTCGAGACATTTTAAAAAGCAAGATTACAGATCATGGGGTCCTGTGAAAAAAATCTTAAGAAAGATGCAGTTCCAACCGTCTTCTTGTGGACTGGTGCAAAAGGTGATGAAAGAAGGAAAAACAGAAATATGCTGGCGAATAAAGCTAATGGCAATAACAGGTTAGAGAAGTGTTCTTTGCTAATAGATTTCATTTTTACCATAAACATCATTTTAAAAAAGCCCTGAAATTGTTGATGTTATATATGATACTTTCTACTAGTAATCCCCATTAGCAATTATTCAGTTTTACATCCTATACTTTTCAGTTTGGATTACGACTCTGGTGATGAGGAAGAAATGGACGTTGAAGTTGGCGATGGACAAAGTTGTAGTGTCACGGAAGAAGAAGACCCGAAAAAAAAGATAGCAGATCTGGAGGATCAATTGAGGGACAAAACAGAACAATGTGCCTCGCTGAAAAAAAAGCTAGAGTTAGAAAGAGTTGGTTTAAATAGATGTTCCAATGATGATGCTATGATAAATTTTTACACTGGATTTTCCACATATTACGCTTTTTTAACATTTTTTCAATGTATTCAGCCTTCTGCAAGTAATATGCAAAGTGCATACTATCAGCCATCAAACACAACGAGTCTTGCTGGCAGAAAGCGAAATATGCTTTTTATAGATGAAATGTTTATGTTCTTTAGTAGATTGCGTGCTGGCTTGTTTGAACAAGATTTAAGTGTTCGTTTTAATGTTTCAGTTACCACTGTTAGTAGAAAAGTTGTTACATAGGCAAACTTTTTGTATGTTGTTTTAGGTTCTATCCCAATATGGCTATCACGTGATGTAATACAACATCATATGCCAGAGTGTTTTAAAAACGTCTATCCTCGAACAAGAGTAATAATAGATTGTACAGAGCTTAAAACACAGCATCCCTCATCTCTTGTATTTAATTCACAGTCATACTCAAGCTACAAAAGTGCAAATACATTTAAGTGTTTATTGGGCATTGCTCCTCATGGAGCAGTTTCCTTTATATCTCCATTATACACTGGGTCTATGTCTGATGTGGAAATCACTAGGTTGTCCGGCCTACTAGACCTTCTAGAGGAAGGCGACGATGTGATGGCAGACAAAGGTTTTACACTTCGCAAAGAGTTAGCGGAAAAAAGGCATCACTTTAAATATACCCCATTTTCTCAGTTGTAAAAAGCAGTGGAAACTGAACAAATAGCGAAATTAAGAATACACATAGAAAGAATGAACAGAAGAATCAAGGAAAATCATTTATTTGATAATCCAATACCAATTTGTCTTTCTGGTACTGTCAATCAACTGTGGACGGTTGCTTATTTATTAGTAAACTTTAAAGGACCTCTTGTAAATGCCTGGTCTTCACAATGAGTATCTACAGGTAGGAGTAGAAGTAAAACATATCGATCTTATTCTTCACCTCTTGCCACAGTTCTTGATTGAAATACATTGATTCAACGTGATAGTCATTTTTGCACCAAACAAAAAAGTCACACCATTCAAGTCCAGTAACAGCCAACTGTGCCAAGACCTGGTAATAATATGAATGAGTCCGGTTAAGCTTTAATTCATCTCCATGTTTAACCAAGTAGTTAGCTTCAAGCACTGAACCAACCTGGGGGCATTTTATTTCTAGAATCCCAAACGGTGGTACCTTTGCTGGATTGTATACCTTCCTGTCGGGACTGGCAGCAATCCATGGGGCCCAATGGCTTATTACAACCCCGCAAGGGTACAGGTTGATCTTGTTTTCCTTGCAGTCTGAATAAGCAGCTGCAGCCAATGGTTCAGATGCAATACCAGCTCGCATTGCAGCTGTTGTAAAATTTCGCGTTGACTTTAATCTATCCACAAGTGTGTTGTTGTTTTTCCTTCTCTTGAAAATTTCACCTATTTTTTATGCTGTTAAACGGTTTTTTCTTAATCTAAACCATAGAGGAGATTTACTCTGTAGTCGTGTGAGCTTTTCAAATTTGGCTACTTCACGTAATGAAAGTTTTATAGTTTCAAAGTCAGTTGTTGGTTTTGAATCTAGCACAATGTCCACTTCATTTAACTTCAGATTTGCAGTAGGTAGTTGAGGAAACGGAGTTCCATCGTATAGGTTTATGATACAGTCACTTTCTACTTTTAAATGGTAACTTAAAACTGACCCTTTGGGGACTTTTCCGAACTTTGTATCCACTGTGTCCAATATATTCTGGCGGATTGCTGGCATAATTAGCATTCTTTTGTCCACATATTTCAATGTTTCGATATGGTCTTTCCAGTTGACCCCACTATCTCTTACTGGGTTGTACAATTGGATTTAATACTTCCGCCCAATGACCCTGACCTTCAATAGCCACTTATCTCAAGATCTTGGACGGCTTTACCATGAATCTTTTCCCCTCTAGGTGTGTGCCACGTTTGCGGTTGGAATGTTTTGGCAATATCTTCAGTCAGTGCCTTCAGGCCCAATTTCATATAGTTGGCCAATTGATATAGGGCCCCAACGATATGTCCACATCCTCCCGACAATCCAATAACGCATGAGCAATTTGCCAGTGATATGGACGGCTCATTTGCTTCTCTTACAAGGAAGTTGATCTGAAAATGAAAGTCAATAGTGTCATATTCTAAATGAAATTTGTTATGATATTCGCAATACAAGAACTGTTAATGTTATTGTCGTTATTTAACTTGTGTATTATCGTTTGGCTTTAAATTTGTTTTTAAAATCTAGATTTTTTGTTTATTTGAAAAAACAATCAATATATACGCTTACTGATAATTGATGTGGCTTTTCGTTTTTCCTTTGGGATCTGAAACATTTTCCTGATACTCTTGAACCAAGTCCAAATGCTATCACTGAAAAAAACACACTGATAGTTATAATTTGAAGTGGATGTAATAGGTTCAAACTAGTTTGTGTTTATTACATGAAATACGGTATGATTGTACCAACCGGCAGAGATTCCCCAGGGAGTAATAGGATATCTAATTTGATAAAATCAGGAATTTAGGGCCAAGAATTGAACTGTTTGTTATTCGTTATCAACAGAACATTGTATAGCATTTCCTATAAATTGGATGACTAATAAATACTTTATATAATAGCACTGGCCTTGCAGACTTAATAAAAGAAGTGCTTGCAGAATGAAGATTAATTGGTTGTGACTGAATCGTGATTCTCACCATTAAATTGTACTAGTAACCTAGATTAATGTGATTAGTATACTGAATGGTTTCTTACCTTTGAGATCTTGAATATATCCTTCACTATAATATGTATATCCTTTGCTGATGGATTTATCACCAGATGACTTTTTGGTATCTTTGATATAATTTTCAACAAATGCAAAAGAAATATTTGGAATTAGAATAATATCTCTGTCACTGTATGAAGTAGCCATTATCTCTAAGGACGCTGGCTTCTGCTACAGAGATGTTTGCCAACTCAGCCTCGTTCTATAAACTGTTATGAATATTCATGAGGCAATATTAAGAAGGGTCTATTGTTAAAAAGGTTTATCATATATCGTTTTGCAACGCACTGCATGCTTGGTGGTGGACCCATTTACAGTTTGCCAATATGCTCCTTAATTGTGCGATGACCGGACAGGCTGTTGATCCTATGATGACGTCTAATGTGACGTTTGATGTTTGTCTGCAATCTTGTCTTGTCGAGCCCTCAATGGTTTATCTCACACTTACCCTACTGTCATCCCATTAAAACAGGACAGTGTAAATAAAGATATCCTCGCCATGATCTAATCTCTAACCAACAAAGCAGCATCAATAGGCAATATAAATAAAACACAAATATGCTCGTGTAAATATAATACAAACAAATCAATAGTCTAAAAAGCCACAATGAAGGTATCAATGACTTGGCAGAAGCCAGAGCAACAAGAGAATAAACCATTAAGGGCACGACAGGAAAGATCATAGACAAACATGAAACGCCACCGTCCCAATGGTAGGCGTCATCATAGGGTCCACAGCCTGTCCGGTCATCGTACAATTAAAGAGGAAAGCATAGTGACGAACTGTAAAAGGGTCCACCACGAAGCATGCAGTACATTGCAAAATTATAGGGTCATAACCTCTTTTTTTAACAAGTTTAGCAAAGATAGTATGAAAGTGATCATGACCAAGAATCTTACGAAGTTTATAAATCACATCACCATACAAGTCAAGTTGTGATAGTCCTTGTCGCAGAAGAGTCCTTAAATTATTTTTATATTTGGGAAGAAGATCAGGGTTACGATAATACAATTTTGCAAAGGTTTTACAAAGTTTATGGTAACGGTAACCCTGGTTGAGTAGCTTATTAGTTATACAAAGATTACGAATATTAAAGTCCTCAACTCGAGTACAAGCTCTTGAAAAACGAATAAGTTGAGACACATATACCCCATAAGAAGTTGCTCGGGGAACATCCCCATCCAATTGGGGAAAGTTAACATCGTCAAGTTGTCACCTACTTCAAGTTCATCAGTCTCAGTCTCAGTTCACACTACAAGTTCATCAGTCTCAGTCTCAGTGCTAATTCATCCTTCACGTCATTATACCCACTACAAGTTCATCAGTCTCGGTCACAGTTCTAATTCATCCTTCTCGTCATTATACCCACTACAAGTTCATCAGTCTCGGTCACAGTTCTAATTCATCCTTCTCGTCATTATACCCACTACACGTTCATCAGTCTCAGTCTCAGTTCTAATTCATCCTTCACGCCATTATACCCACTACAAGTTGTTCAGTCTCAGTCTCAGTTCTAATTCATCCTTCACATCATTATACCCACTACACGTTCATCAGTCTCAGTCTCAGTTCTAATTCATCCTTCACTCATTATACACAATACACGTTCATCAATCTCAGTTCTAATTCTTCCTTCACATCATTATAGCCACTACACGTTCATCAGTCTCAGTCTCAGTTCTAATTCATCCTTCACTCATTATACCCACTACAAGTTCATCAATCTCAGTCTCAGTTCTAATTCGTCCTTCGCGTCATTATACCCACTACAAGTTCTTCAGTCTCGGTCACAGTTCTAATTCGTCCTTCACGTAATTATACCCATGACAAGTCCTTCAGTCTCAGTCTCAGTTCTAATTCATCCTTCACGTCATTATACCCAGTACAAGTTCATCAGTCTCAGTTCTATTTCGTACTTCGCGTCATTATACCCACTACACGTTCATCAGTCTCAGTCTCAGTGCTAATTCATCCTTCACGTCATTATACCCACTACAAGTTCATCAGTCTCGGTCACAGTTCTAATTCATCCTTCACATCATTATACCCACTACACGTTCATCAGTCTCAGTCTCAGTTCTAATTCATCCTTCACTCATTATACCCACTACAAGTTCATCAATCTCAGTCTCAGTTCTAATTCGTCCTTCGCGTCATTATACCCACTACAAGTTCTTCAGTCTCGGTCACAGTTCTAATTCGTCCTTCACGTAATTATACCCATGACAAGTCCTTCAGTCTCAGTCTCAGTTCTAATTCATCCTTCACGTCATTATACCCAGTACAAGTTCATCAGTCTCAGTTCTATTTCGTACTTCGCGTCATTAGACACACTACAAGTTCATCAATCTCAGTCTCAGTTATAATTCGTCCTTCGCGTCATTATACCCACTACAAGTTCTTCAGTCTCAGTCACAGTTATAATTCATCCTTCACGTCATTATACCCACTACAAGTTCATCAGTCTCAGTTCTATTTCGTACTTCGCGTCATTAGACACACTACAAGTTCATCAATCTCAGTCTCAGTTATAATTCGTCCTTCGCGTCATTATACCCACTACAAGTTCTTCAGTCTCGGTAACAGTTCTAATTCATCTCTCACGTCGTTATACCCACTACAAGTTCATCAATCTCAGTCTCAGTTCTAATTTATCCTTCACATCATTATACACACTACACGTTCATTAGTGTCAGTCTCAGTTCTAATTCATCCTTCACGTCATTATACACACTACAATTTCATCAATCTCAGTCTCAGTTCTAATTCATCCTTCTCGTCATTATAGCCACTACATGTTCGTCAGTCTCACTCATAGTTCTAATTCGTCCATTGCGTCATTATACGCACTACAAGTTCATCAGTCTCGGTCACAGTTCTAATTGATCCTTCTCGTCATTACACACACTACACGTTCATCAGTCTAACTCATAGTTCTAATTCGTACTTCGCGTCATTATACACACTACAAGTTCATCAGTTTCAGTCACAGTTCTAATTCATCCTTCACGTCAATATACCCACTACACGTTCATCAGTCTCGGTGACAGTTCTAATTCATCCTTCACGTAATTATACCTACTACACGTTCATCAATCTCAGTCTCAGTTCTAATTCATCCTTCACGTCATTATACCTACTACACGTTCATCAGTCTCAGTCTCAGTTATAATTCATCCTTCAGATCATTATACCCACTACACGTTCATCAGTCTCGGTGACAGTTCTAATTCATCCTTCACGTAATTATACCTACTACACGTTCATCAATCTCAGTCTCAGTTCTAATTCATCCATCACATCATTATAGCCACTACACGTTCGTCAGTCTCACTGATAGTTCTAATTCGTCCTTCGCGTCATTATTCACACTACAAGTTCATCAGTCTCAGTCTCAGTTCTAATTCAAGCTTCACGCCATTATTCCCACTACAAGTTCTCCAGTCTCGGTCAGAGTTCTAATTCATCATTCACGTCATTATACCCACTACACCTTCATCAGTCTCAGTCACAGTTATAATTCATCCTTCACGTCATTATACACACTACACGTTCATCAATCTCAGTCTCAGTTCTAATTCATCCTTCACGTCATTATAGCCACTACATAATCGTCAGTCTCACTCATACTTCTAATTCGTACTTCGCGTCATTATACACACTACAAGTTCATTAGTCTCAGTCTCAGTTCTAATTCATCCTTCGCGTCATTATACACACTACAAGTTCATCAGTCTCGGTGACAGTTCAAATTCGTCCTTCACGTAATTATACCCACTACAAGTTCTTCTGTGTCAGTCTCAGTTCTAATTCATCCTTCACGTCATTATACCCACTACAAGTTCTTCTGTCTCAGTCTCAGTTCTAATTCAAGCTTCACGCCATTATTCCCACTACAAGTTCTCCAGTCTCGGTCAGAGTTCTAATTCATCATTCACGTCATTATACCCACTACACCTTCATCAGTCTCAGTCACAGTTATAATTCATCCTTCACGTCATTATACACACTACACGTTCATCAATCTCAGTCTCAGTTCTAATTCGTCCTTCGCGTCATTATACACACTACAAGTTCATCAGTCTCAGTCTCAGTTCTAATTCGTCCTTCGCGTCATTATACACACTACACGTTCATCAGTCTAACTCATAGTTCTAATTCGTACTTCGCGTCATTATACACACTACAAGTTCATCAGTCTCAGTCTCAGTTCTAATTCATCCTTCGCGTCATTATACACAGTACCAATTCATCAGTCTCAGACTCAGTTCTAATTCATCCTTCACGTCATTATACACACTACACGTTCATCAATCTCAGTCTCAGTTCTAATTCATCCTTCACGTCATTATACCCACTACAAGTTCATCAGTCTCGGTGACAGTTCAAATTCGTCCTTCACGTAATTATACCCACTACAAGTTCTTCAGTCTCAGGCTCAGTTCTAATTCATCCTTCACATCATTATAGCCACTACACGTTCGTCAGTCTCACTGATAGTTCTAATTCGTCCTTCGCGTCATTATTCACACTACAAGTTCATCAGTCTCAGTCTCAGTTCTAATTCAAGCTTCACGCCATTATTCCCACTACAAGTTCTCCAGTCTCGGTCAGAGTTCTAATTCATCATTCACGTCATTATACCCACTACACCTTCATCAGTCTCAGTCACAGTTATAATTCATCCTTCACGTCATTATACACACTACACGTTCATCAATCTCAGTCTCAGTTCTAATTCATCCTTCACGTCATTATAGCCACTACATAATCGTCAGTCTCACTCATACTTCTAATTCGTACTTCGCGTCATTATACACACTACAAGTTCATTAGTCTCAGTCTCAGTTCTAATTCATCCTTCGCGTCATTATACACACTACAAGTTCATCAGTCTCGGTGACAGTTCAAATTCGTCCTTCACGTAATTATACCCACTACAAGTTCTTCTGTGTCAGTCTCAGTTCTAATTCATCCTTCACGTCATTATACCCACTACAAGTTCTTCTGTCTCAGTCTCAGTTCTAATTCATCCTTCACGTCATTATAACCACTACACGTTCATCAGTCTCAGTCTCAGTTATAATTCATCCATCACATCATTATAGCCACTACACGTTCGTCAGTCTCACTGATAGTTCTAATTCGTCCTTCGCGTCATTATTCACACTACAAGTTCATCAGTCTCAGTCTCAGTTCTAATTCATCCATCACATCATTATAGCCACTACACGTTCGTCAGTCTCACTGATAGTTCTAATTCGTCCTTCGCGTCATTATTCACACTACAAGTTCATCAGTCTCAGTCTCAGTTCTAATTCATTCTTCACCCCATTATACCCACTACAAGTTCATCAATCTCAGTCTCAGTTCTAATTCGTTCTTCACGTCATTATTCCCACTACAAGTTCTCCAGTCTCGGTCACAGTTCTAATTCATCATTCACGTCATTATACCCACTACACCTTCATCAGTCTCAGTCACAGTTATAATTCATCCTTCACGTCATTATACACACTACACGTTCATCAATCTCAGTCTCAGTTATAATTGATCCTTAACATCATTATAGCCACTACACGTTCGTCAGTCTCATTGATAGTTCTAATTCGTCCTTCGCGTCATTATTCACACTACAAGTTCATCAGTCTCAGTCTCAGTTCTAATTCAAGCTTCACGCCATTATTCCCACTACAAGTTCTCCAGTCTCGGTCAGAGTTCTAATTCATCATTCACGTCATTATACCCACTACACCTTCATCAGTCTCAGTCACAGTTATAATTCATCCTTCACGTCATTATACACACTACACGTTCATCAATCTCAGTCTCAGTTCTAATTCGTCCTTCGCGTCATTATACACACTACAAGTTCATCAGTCTCAGTCTCAGTTCTAATTCGTCCTTCGCGTCATTATACCCACTACAAGTTCATCAGTCTCAGTCTCAGTTCTAATTCGTCCTTCGCGTCATTATACACACTACACGTTCATCAGTCTAACTCATAGTTCTAATTCGTACTTCGCGTCATTATACACACTACAAGTTCATCAGTCTCAGTCTCAGTTCTAATTCATCCTTCGCGTCATTATACACAGTACCAATTCATCAGTCTCAGACTCAGTTCTAATTCATCCTTCACGTCATTATACACACTACACGTTCATCAATCTCAGTCTCAGTTCTAATTCATCCTTCACGTCATTATACCCACTACAAGTTCATCAGTCTCGGTGACAGTTCAAATTCGTCCTTCACGTAATTATACCCACTACAAGTTCTTCAGTCTCAGGCTCAGTTCTAATTCATCCTTCACCCCATTATACCCACTACAAGTTCATCAATCTCAGTCTCAGTTCTAATTCGTTCTTCACGTCATTATTCCCACTACAAGTTCTCCAGTCTCGGTCACAGTTCTAATTCATCATTCACGTCATTATACCCACTACACCTTCATCAGTCTCAGTCACAGTTATAATTCATCCTTCACGTCATTATACACACTACACGTTCATCAATCTCAGTCTCAGTTATAATTGATCCTTAACATCATTATAGCCACTACACGTTCGTCAGTCTCACTGATAGTTCTAATTCGTCCTTCGCGTCATTAGACACACTACAAGTCCATCAGTCTCAGTCTCAGTTCAAATTCATGCTTCACGCCATTATACCCACTACAAGTTCATCAATCTCAGTCTCAGTTCTAATTCGTCCTTCGCGTCATTATACCCACTACAAGTTCTTCAGTCTCGGTCACAGTTCTAATTCGTCCTTCTCGTCATTATACCCACTATACGTTCATCAGTCTCAGTCACAGTTCTAATTCATCCTTCTCGTCATTATACCCACTTCCAGTTCATCAGCCCCAGTCTCAGTTCTAATTCATCCTTCTCGTCATTATACCCACTACACGTTCATCAGTCTCAGGCTCAGTTCTAATTCAACCTTCACGTCATTATACCCACTTCCAGTTCATCAGCCCCAGTCTCAGTTCTAATTCATCCTTCTCGTCATTATACCCACTACACGTTCATCAGTCTCAGGCTCAGTTCTAATTCAACCTTCACGTCATTATACCCACTTCCAGTTCATCAGCCCCAGTCTCAGTTCTAATTCATCCTTCTCGTCATTATACCCACTACACGTTCATCAGTCTCACTCATAGTTCTAATTCGTCCTTCACGTCATTATACCCACTTCCAGTTCATCAGCCCCAGTCTCAGTTCTAATTCATCCTTCTCGTCATTATACCCACTACACGTTCATCAGTCTCAGGCTCAGTTCTAATTCAACCTTCACGTCATTATACCCACTTCCAGTTCATCAGCCCCAGTCTCAGTTCTAATTCATCCTTCTCGTCATTATACCCACTACACGTTCATCAGTCTCAGGCTCAGTTCTAATTCAACCTTCACGTCATTATACCCACTTCCAGTTCATCAGCCCCAGTCTCAGTTCTAATTCATCCTTCTCGTCATTATACCCACTACACGTTCATCAGTCTCACTCATAGTTCTAATTCGTCCTTCACGTCATTATACACACTACAAGTTCATCAGGCTCAGTCTCAGTTCTAATTCGTTCATCACGTCATTATACCCACTACACGAAAATAAATATAAAAAGATTGGACAGGGAAAGTAGCATTCAAGGAGGACAGTCAACCACAAAACACAGAACCAAACACGCAAACTGACAAACAAGAAGGCAAAAGCAATAATAAATGCAAACGACATCACAAACACAAAAAGGGTTAATTCTCAGTCTCAGTTCTAATTCATCCTTCACGTCGTTATACCCACTACAAGTTCATCATACTCGGTCACAGTTCTAATTGATCCTTCTCGTCATTATACCCACTACAAGTTCTTCAGTCTCAGTCTCAGTTCTAATTCATGCTTCACGTCATTATACCCACTACAAGTTCTTCAGACTCAGTCTCAGTTAAAATTCATCCTTCACGTCATTATACCCACTACAAGTTCATCAGTCTCAGTCTCAGTTCTAATTCATCCTTCACGCCATTATACCCACTACAAGTTGTTCAGTCTCAGTCTCAGTTCTAATTCATCTTTCACGCCATTATACCCACTACAAGTTCTTCAGTCTCAGTCTCAGTTCTAATTCATCCTTGACGCCATTATACCCACTACAAGGTCATCAGTCTCAGGCTCAGTACTAATTCATCCTTAACGTCGTTATACCAACTACAAGTTCTTCAGTCTCAGTCTCAGTTCAAATTCATACTTCACGTCAGTATACCCACTACAATGTCATCAGTCTCAGTCTCAGTTCTAATTCATCCTTCACGCCATTATACCCACTACAAGTTCTTCAGTCTCAGTCTCAGTTCTAATTCATCCTTCACGCCATTATAACCACTACAAGTTCATCAGTCTTAGTCTCAGTTCTCATTCATCTTTCACGTCGTTATACCCACTACAAGTTCTTCAGTCTCAGTCTCAGTTCTAATTCATCCTTCACGCCATTATACCCACTACAAGGTCATCAGTCTCAGTCTCAGTTCTCATTCATCTTTATCGTCGTTATACCCACTACAAGTTCTTCAGTCTCAGTCTTAGTTCTAATTCATCCTTCACGTAATTATACCCACTACAAGTTCTTCAGTCTTAGTCTCAGTTCTAATTCATCCTTGACGCCATCATACCCACTACAAGGTCATCAGTCTCAGTCTCAGTTCTAATTCATCCTTCACGTCATTATACCCACTACAAGTTCATCAGTCTCAGGCTCAGTTCTAATTCATCCTTAACGTCGTTATACCCACTACAAGTTCTTCAGTCTCAGTCTCAGTTCAAATTCATACTTCACGCCATTATACCCACTACAAGTTCTTCAGTTTCAGTCTCAGTTCAAATTCATACTTCACGTCAGTATACCCACTACAAGTTCTTCAGTCTCAGTCTCAGTTCTAATTCATACTTCACGCCATTACACCCACTACAAGTTCTTTAGTCTCAGTCTCAGTTCTAATTCATCCTTCACGCCATTATACCCAATACAAGTTCTTCAGTTTCAGTCTCAGTTCTAATTCATACTTCACGTCATTATACCCACTACAAGTTCATCAGTCTCAGTCTCAGTCCTAATTCATCCTTCACGTCATTATACCCACTACAAGTTCATCAGTCTCAGTCTCAGTTCTAATTCATCCTTCACGCCATTATACCCACTACAAGTTCTTCAGTCTCAGTCTCAGTTCTAATTCATCCTTCACGCCATTATAACCACTACAAGTTCATCAGTCCCAGTCTCAGTTCTAATTCATCCTTCACGCCATTATACCCACTACAAGTTCTTCAGTCTCAGTCTCAGTTCTAATTCATCCTTCACGCCATTATAACCACTACAAGTTCATCAGTCTTAGTCTCAGTTCTCATTCATCTTTCACGTCGTTATAATCACTACAAGTTCTTCAGTCTCAGTCTCAGTTCTAATTCATCCTTAACGTCGTTATACCCACTACAAGGTCATCAGTCTCAGTCTCAGTTCTAATTCATCCTTCACGTCATTATACCCACTACAAGTTGTTTAGTCTCAGTCTCAGTCCTAATTCATCCTTCACGTCATTATACTAACTACACGTTCATCAGTCTCAGTCTCAGTTCTAATTAATCCTTCACGTCATTATACCCACTACATGTTCTTCAGTCAAAGTCTCAGTTCTAATTCATTCTTCAAGTCATTATACCCAATACAAGTTCATCAGTCTCAGTTCTAATTCATCCTTCACGTCATTATACCCACTACATGTTCTTCAGTCAAAGTCTCAGTTCTAATTCATTCTTCAAGTCATTATACCCACTACAAGTTCATCAGTCTCAGTCTCAGTTCTAATTCATCCTTCACGTCATTATACCCACTACAAGTTCATCAGTCTCAGTCTCAGTTCTAATTCATCCTTCTCGCCATTATACCCACTACAAGTTCATCAGTCTCAGTCTCAGTTCTAATTCATCCTTCATGTCATTATACCCACTACAAGTTCATCAGTCTCAGTCTCAGTTCTAATTCATCCTTCATGTCATTATACCCACTACAAGTTCATCAGTCTCCGTCGCAGTTCTAATTCATCCATCACGTCATTATACCCACTACAAGTTCATCAGTCTCAGTCTCAGTTGTAATTCATCCTTCACGTCATTATACCCACTACATATTCATCAGTCTCAGTCACAGTTCTAATTCATCCTTCACATCATTATACCCACTACACGTTCATCAGTCTCAGTCTCAGTTCTAATTCATCCTTCACGTCATTATACCCACTACAAGTTCATCAGTCTCAGTCACAATTCTAATTCGTCCTTCACGTCATTATACCCACTACAAGTTCATCAGTCTCCGTCGCAGTTCTAATTCATCCATCACGTCATTATACCCACTACAAGTTCATCAGTCTCAGTCTCAGTTGTAATTCATCCTTCACGTCATTATACCCACTACATATTCATCAGTCTCAGTCACAATTCTAATTCGTCCTTCACGTCATTATACCCACTACAAGTTCATCAGTCTCCGTCGCAGTTCTAATTCATCCATCACGTCATTATACCCACTACAAGTTCATCAGTCTCAGTCTCAGTTCTAATTCATCCTTCACGTCATTATACCCACTACAAGTTCATCAGTCTCAGTCACAATTCTAATTCGTCCTTCACGTCATTATACCCACTACAAGTTCATCAGTCTCCGTCGCAGTTCTAATTCATCCATCACGTCATTATACCCACTACAAGTTCATCAGTCTCAGTCACAATTCTAATTCGTCCTTCACGTCATTATACCCACTACAAGTTCATCAGTCTCAGTCACAATTCTAATTCGTCCTTCACGTAATTATACACACTACAAGTTCTTCAGTCTCAGTCTCAGTTCTAATTCATCCTTCACGTCATTATACCCACTACAAGTTCATCAGTCTCAGTCACAATTCTAATTCGTCCTTCACGTCATTATACCCACTACAAGTTCATCAGTCTCAGTCACAATTCTAATTCGTCCTTCACGTAATTATACACACTACAAGTTCTTCAGTCTCAGTCTCAGTTCTAATTCATCCTTCACGTCATTATACCCACTACAAGTTCATCAGTCTCAGTCACAATTCTAATTCGTCCTTCACGTAATTATACACACTACAAGTTCTTCAGTCTCAGTCTCAGTTCTAATTCGTCCTTCACGTCATTATACACACTACAAGTTCATCAATCTCGGTCACATTTCTAATTCATCCTTCACGTCATTACACACACTACAAATTCTTCAGTCTCAGTCTCAGTTCAAATTCATCCTTCAGGTCATTATACACACTACAGGTTCGTCAGTCTCAGTTCTAATTCATCCTTCACGTCATTATACACACTACAAGTTCATCAGTCTCACTCTCAGTTCTAATTCATTCTTCACATCATTATACACACTACACGTTCATCAATCTCAGTCTCCGTTCTAATTCATCCTTCACGTCGTTATACCCACTACACATTCATCAGTCTCACCCACAGTTTTAATTCATCCTTCTCGTCATTATACCCACTACAAGTTCTTCAGTCTAAGTCTCAGTTCTAATTCATCCTTCACGTCATTATACCCACTACACTTTCACCAGTCTCAGTCGCAGTCTAATTCATCCTTCACGTCATTATACCCACTACACGTTCGTTAGTCTCAGTTCTAATTCATCCTTCACGTCATTATACCCACTACAAGTTCATCAGTCTCGGTCACAGTTCTAATTCGTCCTTCACGTAATTATACCCACTACAAGTTCGTCAGTCTCACTCATAGTTCTAATTCATCCTTCGCGTCATTATACACACTACAATTTCATCAGTCTCAGTCTCAGTTCTAATTCATTCATCACGTCATTATACCCACTACAAGTTGATCGTTCATCAGTCTCAGTCTCAGTTATAATTCATCCTTCACATCATTATACCCACTACAAGTTCATCAGTCTAAGTCTCAATTATAATTCATCCTTCACATCATTATACCCACTACAAACTCATCAGTCTCAGTCTCAGTTCTAGTTCATGCTTCACGTCATTATACCCACTACAAGTTCATCAGTCTCGGTCACAGTTCTAATTCATCCTTTACGTAATTACACCCACTACAAGTTCATCAGTCTCAGTCCAGTTATAATTCATCCTTCACATCATTATACCCACTACAAACTCATCAGTCTCAGTTCTAGTTCATGCTTCACGTAATTATACCCACTACAAGTTCATCAGTCTCGGTCACAGTTCTGATTCCTTCCTTCACGCAATTATACCCAATACAAGTTCTTCAGTCTGAGTCTCAGTTCTAATTCGTCCTTCACATCATTATACCCACTACAAGTTCATCAGTCTCAGTCTCAGTTCTAATTCATCATTCACGTCATTATACCCACTACAAGTTCATCAGTCTCGGTCACAGTTCTAATTCATCCTTTACGTAATTACACCCACTACAAGTTCATCAGTCTCAGTCCAGTTATAATTCATCCTTCACATCATTATACCCACTACAAGTTCATCAGTCTAAGTCTCAATTATAATTCATCCTTCACATCATTATACCCACTACAAACTCATCAGTCTCAGTCTCAGTTCTAATTCGTCCTTCACATCATTATACCCACTACTAGTTCATCAGTCTCAGTCTCAGTTCTAATTCATCCTTTACGTCATTATATCCACTACAAGTTCATCAGTCTCAGTCTCAGTTCTAATTCATCCTTCATTTCATTATACCCACTACAAGTTCATCAGTCTCAGTCTCAGTTCTAGTTCATCCTTTACGTCATTATACCCACTACAAGTTCATCAGTCTCAGTCTCAGTTCTAATTCATCCTTCACGTCATTATACACACTACAAGTTCATCAGTCTCAGTCTCAGTTCTAATTCATCCTTCACGTCATTATACACACTACAAGTTCATCAGTCTCAGTCTCAGTTCTAGTTCATGCTTCACGTCATTATACCCACTACAAGTTCATCAGTCTCGGTCACAGTTCTAATTCATCCTTTACGTAATTACACCCACTACAAGTTCATCAGTCTCAGTCCAGTTATAATTCATCCTTCACATCATTATACCCACTACAAGTTCATCAGTCTCGGTCACAGTTCTGATTCCTTCCTTCACGCAATTATACCCAATACAAGTTCTTCAGTCTGAGTCTCAGTTCTAATTCGTCCTTCACATCATTATACCCACTACTAGTTCTTCAGTCTGAGTCTCAGTTCTAATTCGTCCTTCACATCATTATACCCACTACAAGTTCATCAGTCTCGGTCACAGTTCTAATTCGTCCTTCACGTAATTATACCCAATACAAGTTCTTCAGTCTCAGTCTCAGTTCTAATTCATCCTTCACATCATTATACCCACTACAAGTTCATCAGTCTCGGTCACAGTTCTGATTCCTTCCTTCACGCAATTATACCCAATACAAGTTCTTCAGTCTGAGTTCATCAGTCTCGGTACAGTTCTAATTCGTCCTTCACGTAATTATACCCAATACAAGTTCTTCAGTCTCAGTCTCAGTTCTAATTCATCCTTCACGTCATTATACCCACTACAAGTTCATCAGTCTCAGTCTCAGTTCTAATTCATCCTTCACATCATTATACCCACTACAAGTTCATCAGTCTCAGTCTCAGTTCTAATTCATCCTTCACATCATTATACCCACTACAAGTTCTTCAGTCTCAGTCACAGTTCTAATTCATCCTTCACGTAATTATACCCACTACATGTTGATCAGTCTCAGTCTCAGTTCTAATTCATCCTTCACGTCATGATACCCACTACAAGTTATTTAGTCCCAGTCTCAATTCTAATTCATCCTTCTCGTCATTATACCTACTACAAGTTCATCAGTCTCAGTCTCAGTTCTAATTCATCCTTCACGTCATGATACCCACTACAAGTTATTTAGTCCCAGTCTCAATTCTAATTCATCCTTCTCGTCATTATACCTACTACAAGTTCATCAGTCTCAGTCTAAGCTCTAATTCATCCTTCTCGTCATTATACCCACTACAAGTTCATCAGTCTCAGTCTCAGTTCTAATTCATCCTTCACGTCATTATACCCACTACAAGTTCATCAGTCTCAGTCTCAGTTCTAATTCATCCTTCTCGTCATTATACCCACTACAAGTTCATCAGTCTCAGTCTCAATTCTAATTCATCCTTCTCGTCATTATACCTACTACAAGTTCATCAGTCTCAGTCTAAGCTCTAATTCATCCTTCTCGTCATTATACCCACTACAAGTTCATCAGTCTCAGTCTCAGTTCTAATTCATCCTTCTCGTCATTATACCCACTACAAGTTCATCAGTCTCAGTCTCAGTTCTAATTCATCCTTCTCGTCATTATACCTACTACAAGTTCATCAGTCTCAGTCACAGTTCTAATTCATCCTTCTCGTCATTATACCCACTACAAGTTCATCAGTCTCAGTCTCAGTTCTAATTCATCCTTCTCGTCATTATACCTACTACAAGTTCATCAGTCTCAGTCTCAGTTCTAATTCATCCTTCTCGTCATTATACCCACTACAAGTTCATCAGTCTCAGTCTCAGTTCTAATTCATCCTTCTCGTCATTATACCTACTACAAGTTCATCAGTCTCAGTCACAGTTCTAATTCATCCTTCTCGTCATTATACCTACTACAAGTTCATCAGTCTCAGTCACAGTTCTAATTCATCCTTCACATCATTATACCCACTACAAGTTCATCAGCCTCAGTCTCAGTTCTAATTCATCCTTCTCGTCATTATACCCACTATAAGTTCATCAGTCTCAGTCTAAGCTCTAATTCATCCTTCACGTCATTATACCCACTACACGTTCTTCAGTCTCAGTCTCAGTTCTAATTCATCCTTCACGCCTTTATACCCACTACAAGAAGGATAGAAATATCGGACAGGGAACGCAGCATTCAAGGACGACAGTCAACCACAAAACTCAAAAACAAACCCGCAAACAGACAAACGAAAAGGCAAAATTGATTAAAAATGCAAACGACATCACAAATACAAAAGGGTTGACAATAGGGCTACCGCCTTGGAACGGTCAGTGGCATACCCACTACAAGTTCATCAGTCTCAGTCTCAGTTCTAATTCATCCTGCACGTCATTATATCCACTACAAGTTCTTTAGTCTCAGTCTCAGTTCTAATTCATCCTTCACGTCATTATACACACTACACGTTCGTCAGTCTCACTCATGGTTGTAATTCATCCTTCACGTCAATATACCCACTACAAGTTCATCAGTCTGAGTCTCAGTTCTAATTCGTCCTTCACATCATTATACCCACTACTAGTTCTTCAGTCTGAGTCTCAGTTCTAATTCGTCCTTCACATCATTATACCCACTACAAGTTCATCAGTCTCGGTCACAGTTCTAATTCGTCCTTCACGTAATTATACCCAATACAAGTTCTTCAGTCTCAGTCTCAGTTCTAATTCATCCTTCACATCATTATACCCACTACAAGTTCATCAGTCTCGGTCACAGTTCTGATTCCTTCCTTCACGCAATTATACCCAATACAAGTTCTTCAGTCTGAGTCTCAGTTCTAATTCGTCCTTCACATCATTATACCCACTACAAGTTCATCAGTCTCGGTACAGTTCTAATTCGTCCTTCACGTAATTATACCCAATACAAGTTCTTCAGTCTCAGTCTCAGTTCTAATTCATCCTTCACGTCATTATACCCACTACAAGTTCATCAGTCTCAGTCTCAGTTCTAATTCATCCTTCACATCATTATACCCACTACATGTTGATCAGTCTCAGTCTCAGTTCTAATTCATCCTTCACGTCATGATACCTACTACAAGTTCATCAGTCTCAGTCTCAGTTCTAATTCATCCTTCACGTCATGATACCTACTACAAGTTCATCAGTCTCAGTCTCAGTTCTAATTCATCCTTCTCGTCATTATACCCACTACAAGTTCATCAGTCTCAGTCTCAGTTCTAATTCATCCTTCTCGTCATTATACCTACTACAAGTTCATCAGTCTCAGTCTCAGTTCTAATTCATCCTTCTCGTCATTATACCCACTACAAGTTCATCAGTCTCAGTTCTAATTCATCCTTCACGTCATTATACCCTCTACAAGTTCTTCAGTCTCAGTCTCAGTTCTAATTCATCCTTCACGTCATTATACCCAATACAAGTTCATCAGTCTCAGTTCTAATTCATCCTTCACGTCATTATACACACTACAAGTTCATCAATCTCAGTCTCAGTTCTAATTCATTCTTCACGTCATTATACCCTCTACAAGTTCATCAGTCTCAGTCTCAGTTCTAATTCATTCTTCACGTCATTATACCCAATACAAGTTCATCAGTCTCAGTTCTAATTCATCCTTCACGTCATTATACCCTCTACAAGTTCTTCAGTCTCAGTCTCAGTTCTAATTCATCCTTCACGTCATTATACCCAATACAAGTTCATCAGTCTCAGTTCTAATTCATCCTTCACGTCATTATACCCTCTACAAGTTCTTCAGTCTCAGTCTCAGTTCTAATTCATCCTTCACGTCATTATACCCACTACACGTTCGTCAGTCTCAGTCTCAGTTCTAATTCATCTTTCATGTCATTATACCCACTACAAGTTCGTCAGGCTCAGTCTCAGTTCTAATTCGTCCTTCACGTAATTATACACACTACAAGTAAATCAGTCTCAGTCTCAGTTCTAATTCATCCTTCACGCCATTATACCCACTACAATTTCATCAGTCTTGGTCACAGTTCTAATTCATCCTTCACGTCATTATACCCACTACAAGTTCTCCAGTCTCAGTCTCAGTACTAATTCGTCCTTCACGTAATTATACACATTACAAGTTCATCAGTCTCAGTTCTAATTCGTCCTTCACGTAATTATACACACTACAAGTAAATCAGTCTCAGTCTCAGTTCTAATTCATCCTTCACGCCATTATACCCACTACAATTTCATCAGTCTTGGTCACAGTTCTAATTCATCCTTCACGTCATTATACCCACTATAAGTTCATCATTCTTTAGTCTCAGTCTCAGTTCAAATTCATACTTCACGTCATTATACCCACTACAAGTTCATCAGTCTCAGTCTAAGTTCTAATTCATCCTTCACGTCATTATACCCACTACAAGTTCATCAGTCTCATACTCAGTACTAATTCGTCCTTCACATCATTATACCCACTACAAGTTCATCAGTCTCAGTCTCAGTACTAATTCGTCCTTCACGTCATTATACCCACTACAAGTTCATCAGTCTCAGTCCTAATTCATCCTTCACGTCATTATACCCAATACAAGTTCTTCAGTCTCAGTCTCAGTTCTAATTCATCCTTCACGTCATTATACCCACTACAAGTCCTTCGGTCTCAGTCTCAGTTCTAATTCATCCTTCACGTCATTATACACACTACAAAAAGAAATATAAAAAGATCGGACAGGGAAAGTAGCATTCAAGGAGGACAGTCAACCACAAAACACAGAAACAGACAAACAAGAAGGCGAAAGCAATAATAAATGCAAACTACATCACAAACACAAAAGGGTTGACAATAGGGCTACCGTCGTGGAACGGTCAGTGGCAAAGTAGGCCACTAGGGGTTTAAACCGGTTCTAGGGTGCACCAAACCTCACACTTATCTTACTGTCATCCCATTAAAACAGGACAGTGTAAATAAAGAAATCCCCGCCATGATCTAATCTCTAACCAACAAGGCAGCATCTATAGGCAATATAAGTAAAACACAAATATGCTCGTGTAAATATAATACAAAAAGAATAGCCTAGAAAGCCACAATAAAGGTACTCAATGACTTGGCAGAAGTCAGAGCAGTAAGAGAATTAACCATTAAGGTCACGAAGTTCTTCAGGCTCAGTCGCAGTTCTAATTCATCCTTCACATCATTATACCCACTACAAGTTCTTCAGTCTCTGTCTCTGTTCTAATTCGTCCTTTACGTAATTATACACACTACAAGTTCATCAGTCTCAGATATAATTCATCCTTCACCTCATTATACCCACTAAAATCGTTCACGTCATCATACCCAGTCAGGTTCTTTCGTCTCAAGTATAATTCATCTGTCTAAGCTCTTATTCATCTTTCGCGTATTATACCCATTACAAGCTCTACAGCCTCAGCTCTTATTCATCTTTCACACCATTATACCCAGTACAAGTTCCTCCGTCTCAGGTATAATTCATCCTTCACGTCATTATACCCATTACAAGCTCTTCAGCCTCAAATCTTATTCATCTTTTACACCATTATTCCCGCTACAAGTTCTTCCGTCTGATGTATAATTCATCCCTCACGTCACTAAACCCATTACAATCCTTTCATCCTTCACGTCAATATACCCATAACAATCGCTTCATCCTTCACGTCAATATACCCATTACAATCGCTTCAGCCTCAGGTATAATTCATCCTTCACGTCAATATACCCATTTCTTTTTCCGTTTTTAGCTTTACTTTATATTTCATCTTTTAAGTCATTATACCAGCTACAAGTTGTTCCCTTTTCAGCCTTAGTGCTTATTCATTCTTCGAGTCAATATACTCGCTTCAAGTTTTTCAGTTTCAATTCCATTTCATCCTTCGCGTCATTATACACTCTACAAGTTATTCCGTCTTCAGTCTCAGTTCTAATTCGCCCTTTACATCAATACAACCGCCAAAAATTCTTGCCTGAACTTTTACTCACCCATTACGGCATTATACCCATACTACAATATAATCTAGCAAGTTCCTCAGTCTTAGTTCAAATTCACTTCACGTCTGTACACCACTATTACAATGCAAACTAGCGAGTTCCTCAGTCTTAGTTCAAATTCAATTCACGTCATGATACCCATATGGCAATGAAATCTAGCAATAACCTCAGTCTTTACAGTTCGCCACTATCCTTTCCTCTTTGAAAGTGCAATGACCGGACAGATTGTGGACTATGTGTTAACTTCTACTTAAATCCTCAAAGGACGGTAGCATTTTAATGTCTGTCTTAAACCTTGTCTTGTCGTACACTTAGCGTTTTTTCCTATTATTGCTCTGGCTTCTGCCAAGTCATTGAGTAATTGCCTTGTGACTTTCTAGGCTTTTGTTTTTATATTATACATACATGATCATTTACATTTATACTTATATTGACTGTTAATGCTGCCTTGTTTGTCAGAGAATATAACCTGGGGGGATATCTTTATTTACACTGTCCCGTTTTATTGGAATGACAATAGGGTAAGAGTGCGATTTGGTGCAACCTAGAACCTACATTAAACCCTCAGCGGCCGTTTTTGCCACTGACCGTTCCAAGGCGGTAACCTTATGTTCGACCATTTTATGTTTGTGATGTCGTATCTTGCTTTTTATTCATTTTTGTAGTTGTTTTTTGTTTCTGTGCGTGTTTGTGGTTGACTGTGTTCCTTGAATGATACATTTCCTGTTCGGCGTTTATATCTGCTTTTAGTTCAAATTTATTTCACGGCATTATACCCCTACTGTAATGCAAACTAGCAAGTGTTACATATATCTAAATGTTTACATGTACTGTTGCGTGTGTCTCGGTGTGTACATATGCATCGACTATTATATGCAAATTCATTTGTGATGATGAAGTTTGGACAGTTTTCATTGGACAGTTTTGGTGGGGAGGCTTTTGGAGCAGTCTTTGGGCAGTATATAAACGGATTCTGTGAGCAGCTCAGCAGTTCGGTTGAATTCAGTTCAGTTCAGAAGTTCTGTTCAGTAAAATGTTACTTTGAATTGGATGCATTTAAAAAATATTAAATATGTTTGTGAGAGGATTTACTTATTGTGCTCATTCATAATAACAGTGAATTTGGATATTTAGACTAAACCGGATATAATGGAAATTAATTTAGACTGAAAGGACAATTGACATTTGGATTAAAGAGACACTTACTGTTTTGGATTAAAGAGACATTTGCTAATGTGAATTAAAGGAACATTGGATAATTTTATTTTGACTTAATTCAACAATTGGATATTAATGAAAAACTGGATTTGTGTATTCTGTCAGTGAATATTTAATGTAAATTAATTTGTTAATGATATTTTTGTGTTACTGGTTTTGCTTCCTTTCTTGTTACATTTTAACAATTCTAATGTTTAAACAGGAAAAGCCGATTCTGACAGACACTTATAGCTACAAATGAGTGCTTTAGCATGTCGATCTGTATAATTATGCCGAGAAACAGGGTGTCTGAGATAAAATTTGATCTCGGCAGTTACTTTCCTATCCCGTCAGGTGCACCTTTTTTGATGACGACAGCACCTGTTTTAATGACGTCAGGCTATATTAAATTACCTTTGCGTATTTTTGAACGGAAAAAATGGGGAGAAAAGGTAAATTAAATGATTGTAAACGATCAACATGATAAATAGAATATCATGTTAGTGCCTGATCATATCCAGTTTATCAGGTTCGGCACGAAGTTCTCCGCACAGACTTCTCTATATATCTACCTGTCTGTCCTATCGATATGCAACCGATAGACTCCTACGTCAAAAACGAATTTTACTTTAATTGTTATGTTTTATCTTTCATCAGTACAGGAGCAAACAAGTCATTTCACGTGCCTGAACCGCATAACTCAAACATAAATAATTGGGGTTGGAGGCAACGTAGTTCCCATTTTGCAAGCACGTGCAGATGCGCGGATTTTATAGTACTCTTTTTAGAAACACTAGTTTAAAGCTTATACTAGATGGCAAAGAAAACAAATCATATCAGCAGTCAGTTATTATGTCGGAGATTCATCAAACAATCGTGTTTACAGGTTTTATTGAGATATCATAGTCGGAAATCGCGGTACAAATGCGAAGATCGAAAAAAACTAGTTTTTGTTTTCTTCGAAATTGCCAATGTTTCAAAACGGGTACAAAAATTGTATATTCTTAAATATTGTTGAAATTGCCAGGAGTCGAAGATCATTTCTTGTTCTACCTTTTTTGAAAATTTCTTATTTTTTCGTGAATATACATTTTGCGTGCCCGTTTTGAAAGTTGGTACCTGCATTTCACTCTTTCAGAGGCTATTCAAAATGGCGGCGACACAGAAAAACGCCATGCCTAGGGCCGGTCAGTCGCACGCCATAAACCCTCACTTCTCCCTGGTGAAGTTCGCACTGTCACTAAAACTAAATTGTGAATTGAATTGAACTGTTGTATTTCCATTGCCACAGTCCAAACTATGTGCTAAAAATAGCTCACACACACGGTGTACACGTATTCAAAGGTCAAATTATGCAGATGCATGCGTACTGAGTTGCACACATAGACATTTGTACAGGAGTGGAATTAAGTCGTTAGACCTTTATCGAAACACTTCAAACAGTGATCGTATATAATTCCAAGTTTTACATGACTGACTTGAGTGAGTGCGTAATTTACAATAGATCTATCATCTATGTCGGAGAATTAATATTGAAAGTGAAACACACCAAGCGAATGAAATGGGTCATGGCATGGATTATCTGATTGTCTGTAGCCTGTGTCGGGATTTGTGTTAGTAAATACACTTTTAATTACTGTAGTGCAGGACAAGTGTTTAACATTGAAACATATGAAATGGTGGTGGTTCATATATATTATTATTAACTTAATTCTGATAATTTTTAGAACACATGAGTGATGAATGATTGATGAAAATGTAAGCCTACTTATTCATGAATATATGCCACAGTCTTACATTTTGGACAGTATCCAGAAAGCGTTACATTCAATTCCAGTTCAGTTGTGTTTTAAGAAAACTATTATGGAAAGCTGGCATTGATAGCATTAAGAAAGTCGAACATAGTTATTAATATTAAAATTAAATGGAACAATATGTTATTTTTCAGGTTACCACAGCCTGTTTTCACAAAGTCATTTCCCAGTCTCACAGTAATCTGTTCTACATCAAGAGCATTGTGTAAGCCAGTGTGTAGGTAAGCACAGTTTTAAAAAATCTATGAATTTATCAATGTATATATATATGTGGCATTGTGGACCTGCACTTAGTCTCAGACTTCTTATACTAAAAATAAAAAATGAATAAATGGTGTTTTACAGCACATCGACACATAAATAGGTCATATTGTCCATAGTACGGATGTAAAATGAATCAAACAAGATAAAAACATCCTTGTATTACATCTAAAACTTAACCAAGACCCTGACTTAACATAATGTGCTGGCATTGACCCAGCGATAGCATGGCGGACGATAGCACCATAAAGAACCATAGAAATATATTCATTAGTAAGAATAAGGCAGGTTCTCAAATTCCTATTATATGTGTCTCCTTCCCCTCTCTCTGGGGCGGCTCTAAATAAGGTATACCGGTAAAGTGTTGATCAGCCGAAAACCTTTTTTTTTTAATTCATCTTACATGTAACAATTTTTTCTAAAATTCATTATTCATCTACATATTTCAATTAAACAACTTGTTAACTATTTAAGTTGAAACGAAATCTGGTTACGGTAAACAAAAGATGTATCATTTTTTAACTTTCCTATGTGCCCTTCCCCTCTCTCTAGGGCGGCTCTAAATGACATATAATGTGTTGTTGATCCAACTTAGGCCAGAATTATTTTGGTGTTTTTTCTTTTCTTAGACGCTCCGAACCAGTTTTTGAAAGGTTTTTTTTTAACACAAAAAAATGGTAAGAAAAGTAACCGGTGATACCCATATGTTGGTCCTGCATTTGAAACCACCAGTGATCATGTTTAAAAATTGAAGTAAAATTAGAAGTTATATAGTTTTTTTCTGGTCATTGTTCCCACCATGTTCTGTTTAATTTATATTCTTATAAAAAAAGTTCTATTGTCACTTTTTATTCATCTATTTCAACTCACTTGTTGCCTATTTAAGTTGAAAGAAAAATATGTATGGTTAAACAGAATCTGTATCATTTTTATTTTCAGAGTCCCTGATGTCCTGAAACGCTGGGAAACTGTACTGAAGTCACAAAATACGGGAGGATTTTATTGAAACGAGTGTATAGTCACATATATATTATAATAAATTTTTACATTATCAACCGAATCAGAAATACTTAAACAAACAAGAATAGAATAATGCGACGGTGTACAATATTATTACTATTTTTTTTGAATCATGAATACCTCATACGGACAGTACTAGCATCAACTTCAAGAAAAATATGTCTAGTAATATTTGTGACTTGAGGGAAGGTTATTTGGACCCACTAATTTCAAAATTCCCAGGATCACCAGTTCAGCAAAATATCATATCAACATACATGTCTGACTGTTGAAAGAGGTGGATCGATGGCGACTTTAACTGACAGTTCATTGGAGTGGCTCAAAATAAGGGCTAATACGAAAATATAAATGTGTTTCTGTTAATCTGACCGACCATGCCCAATTTATTTATTGGATTAAAAGGATGTTTTCTGAATTTTATTGGATTATAAAGTCTGTGGAATGACAGATGGCAGGAGGTGTATATTACTGGTTCTACCCAGAAAAGTGGGTGGTCTGTCTCTGCAAAAAAACAAACAAACAGATACATGTATGTATATAACCCCACATATGTTGAAAATGACTTGCACCATATAAACAATACAGGCGGAGAGGTGTTCATATTAAAGGGACATGCAGCATTCTTCTTTTTTTTAAACGCCAAAATGTTATAATTTAAATATATGCAAGCGTGTGTAAAATCAATTCTTGATTAATCAATCGAGGTGCAAATTTTAATGCTTGATAAATACTTGATAAATGCTGTGTGTCCCTTTAATAAATAAAAACAATTGTTGTATGATGCAATTTTTTTTTTTATGTAATACCCTTTATATTGGGATGTTTTGATGTAAATATTTGAAATAAAATGTTTTAAATCAAATAAATAATTAATTTTGATATCGGACTTGTTACATATTTTTTACTTAGTCATGAAAGATAATATTTAAGGCCTTAATATGTACCTTAAATGTTTATTGTTTACCATCGAATGGTGAGGCGGCATATGGTGTTAGTTATCTGTGTGTCTATAATCTTCCACAGTTTTTAACCAATCTTTTGCGAAACTTTACATGATCTTCATCTATAGCATATCGATTTTGCATCAAAATAAAATTTATTTATGAATATATATTCTTGCATTGTACAATTTTCCACGGATTGTTTTCAGTGCGGTCATTCAAGTCCCATGGACATATTGAGTAATGGAGATGTTCGGTTGCCTTTTTTAAATTTGTATACATTCTCATTTTCACCTCTCACCGCTGCGGGTTCAATTCCCACTGGGAGCTCAACTTGTAGGTGAGAAAGTGTCGATTCTTACAGATAGCAGAAAGTACACAGTACTGGTTCTACCCAGGAATTATGGCCTAAAATGTGCTATAATGACATAAAACACAATTCAGCTTTAAAAATATAAAGTAAAAAAAATGGCCTTCTTTACTTTCCTTCGATGCTATCAGTATAAGTATTACGACAGTGTTTCTTAGGTTTCAACCGACAAATGGTCTATATTTAAACTAATACTTGTAAGTAAGATGGGGCCCTCAAACCCTTTCATGTGTGGGCGATATATTCCACGGTTGATTCATGATACTAGCATGGGACAGCTACAGTACATATGACAGTGCTGAGTGCAGTTGCGGATGAATTCATTTGAATATTTAACGGCTCATCAACACAGTACAGGTCATTTAGAGCCGCCCCAGAGAGAGGGGAAGGATACATAGGAATCCGGGAACCGTGCCCTGCTCTTATTATCTAATAGATTCCTATGGTTCTTTAACATGCTCGGATGATAGACCTATACGCGGGACCACCCGGTTTACGTCCCCATCCGACGGACGAGGCTAAGGGAAAGTGTCTTTCCCAAGAACACACCGACAAAACTCAGTGGCACCACCTCCGGTTACAAATCCGCTGCGCTACTGACTGCGCCAAGTTGCGAATGACAATTAGACACTGGATAGTCTAGTCAAAAACACAGCAACAAATATATTATCTGAATATGTTTAAGAAAGTATGCTTGCAAGAGCTTTCAAAAACAGACGTTCATGATTTTAGTTGGGGTGGGATGGGGATGGGGCGCATCCTTTTAAATCTCAGCTCAGATGCCCTCCCCCTCCTTCTCTCCACCCCAACTCCCATCTTGAACCGTAGCGATTGTTACGTACACTTTCCACATATGAGAGGGTGCCCAATACTACCCGCTCCATCGAATACGCGCCTGCAGTTCTTTCGAGGTTAGTCGAGTCAAAATTAAAGTTAAGTCAAACAATTCGTATTTTCGTGTACTTTTGATAAAGAAATAACATGCTTTTCGTGACATGCAGCAAAATTCATGTAATGTGTGAGCTAAAACAACAATTCAAGTATCTCCTCGTATTTTATTTAACAAAAAACACACGGTTGTTGTCGTTTTAATCGTATTCTAAAAATGGCATCTTTTAGAGTTATCGCCCCTCGCTTCGACATTTTACAAGGCGGGTCTGCATTTATCACGCAGTGAAGCTTCTAAAAAAAAAGTCGGTATAGCCGAAAATCACGAAACTTAAAGCGGAAATGAAATTTCATGATCAAAAATTGTCACAATTTTCCAAATTATGTGTTTTAAAAAATTCAAAATGGCGGACAATTTTTTTTTTTTGACGTTGCCGAAAGATGACGTACTACTTTTCGTTGTCAAGCGTGGTTGCGATATTTGAAAGATGTAGGAAAATATCAAGGCTGCTCCCCTACTGCATTGGTGTATGAAAACCATTAGGGTCAGTTTCAATTTCACATTCCCAAAGGCCTTCTCGATAGCTTAAAACTAATCAAAACTGTATGAGCGCTGATGACAGGCTAATAGCGAGGTTGTATACACATAAAATAGCTTAAAGCTAACCAGTAGGCCTTATTGCCTACTGACCGTTCCAAGTCGGTAACCCTGTCTTCACCAATCATTGTGTTGTGCATTGTCCTTTTCATTGTATATATAATTTGCCCTTTGTTGTGCAGCGCGGACCTACGCTGATGTTGCGCTTGGGTGATGTGATGTCTATTGGACCATTGTCATACACCAACGAAATATCAATGTACAGAATTCAATCCGTATGTTTACATTTTGGTTTTCACGATAGGTTACTTAAATAAATTCATTACAATAATTAAAATCGGCCCTTTTAAAATGCTGTTGGACGGCGATGTTTGCAAGACCAAATGACTAAATGACTGCACGCTGTTCAGGGCAACTAGCGGCAAGCTGTACATGAGCGTCACGACGACGATGACATCATCAGAAAAACAAAAAAGTCAAACCAATAATTTTCTGTCTAGTTTATTGAAGATACGCCCAAGTAGCAATAGTTTTTCATCTAGAAATGAAGTGCAATACGGTAAACAAGGTTTATTTACATATATATAGTAAACATAGAAGTTTTATATAATGTTCATATGAGAATTAATTCATAAAACCTCATATTTAAAAAAACAACATCATCAATGATTCTCATGAAAAAAAGTTTCAACTTGTACATGATTCTCATATGATAATTACAGTAGCTATCCCGCCAACAACAGCCACATTTTAAAACACGTGTACACCGTTTCGTAACCTAATGACAGCGAGGTATATATATATACTTTACCTATTTTGAGAATCCAAACTCTATAGACACAATATAAACTGCTTTAACCAGCCTGGCCAAACTCCAAAACTGGGTTACCAACTCATAATTCATTTTACGCCTATCACGTGTATTTTAAATATCGTTGAATAAAACCTATACTTTTAGTCGGCACATATACATTATTATATGACCTGAAGACCTGGCTACAGTTTTAATAGACAATTTCGTATAGGTGGTTCCACTACTCGAGCCCAGCCTTTAAAGGCTCTAAGTATTGTTTAATCACCCTGAGAATATGTTGCCTGCTTTTTAATTTAGTATTTTGACTGCTATCTGTGATACGCAGGCTTCATAGCCTCTGCTCCCAGCTAAATTCTATTTTGTTTATTTCGTCCATTTTTTTCTCGTTTAGGGCAACGTGTTTTGTTAGAAACTGAGACCATACGCCGATGGAAATGGAATGTGTGAAAATACGGCATTGAAGATTCCATGTTCACCGTCATTATTGTGTTTAAGTACACATTTCTGTATTATGGGCATTTGAAATATTGAGTTTTGCTCAACCCGGAGGGTGTGAACGGTAGCAAGCACTTCTCACTACTGTTCATGAAACCGAGACTGCAATATTGTTTGTATTTATCGTGTTCGGCGATTTCCAAATGTCTCCTTTCATACTTTTTTGTAGTGTAATTTTGCCGTTATTTGGAGGGTTAGTTACTGTAAATGATTAATATATGATAGGTTTTATATAAGAATCATGTACTGCTCCTTTTCTGTAAGTATAATACAATAAGTATCATATGATAATTATATAAGATTCATATCACTTTTATATATGGCAAAATTGATAGTGTTAATGTATATATTTACAAATGCACGTTACATCGTCATCGTAAAACCATTTCAAACTGTCAAACCACTCACATACCGCTCCAGATTCAAACGTATAGCATGGTTATATATATAACGGAAGATACAGCATGGTTATATATATAACGGAAGATAGATCAATTTCAAGAAGAACAAAAACAAAAACAACACATTAATTGAAGTCGGCACAATCCCTACAATCTAAATTAAATATTAATATGATATATATGTCACATAATAGTTGTCTATAGTTTGGTGGGATTATTTCCTCTGTAAATCTGCATATACCGGTAGTGGATGTCATATACGTTACGTTTTCCAATATCTAAAAACAATCGTACAAATTTACCAAAAATGGCTCCTTTCTATGTTTATTAAATATGTTTCATCGTGCCAACAATGTATTACTTAACTTCAATATTTCTTTATCCTAGAAAATTAAGTTTCGCGGTTGTGCTCTTCCCCGTGTTTTTTTCAACCGCTTCACTTTCCAATTCTGTTCCACTAAATATCATTCTGACATTGACAGGCCTGTCCAACCCAGTTCCTCTTAGATCTACCGTTAACTCGCCAATATTTTGACAATTGGGGTCGGTGACGTACATGGGATTCGTTTCTGTGGAAGCAAAAAACAAAAACTTGATTTGCGATTGATCCTTTGATGTAGGTACATATGATCTTGTTATTTGACTTTTTCCGCATTCAACCGGTTGACCAATCTCTACATGCTTGTCAAACATATCATCACAATATTCCTTGCCTTCGTCGTTTTTGAATTTCTTTGATTGCGGATTGACACCTTCTTTAAATTCCCTTGCAGTTTTCACCCCATATGTTTTTCTGCAGCGTCGCTCCTCTATGACAGAAGGATCGTGACCAAAAATAACCGCACCCTTCAGAACAGCCAGGCCTGGATCGGCTGGGATGATGACTCTTTTTCCCTTCATGGTTTCCTTTATCACCTCTTGCAGCATCGGCGATTCTGAGAACCCTCCCACCATAAGTATGGTTCCTACATCTTTGACGTGTTCGTCACTGAACAGCGAGGTTAGATGTCGGGATATACTGTCGCAAGCATCTTTAAACAGTCCCTTCGCTATACTAGCCTCCATTCGTAGCTTGTCACCAATCCATGTTACCTTCTTTGCATACTGCGATTTTGTTTCCAAGTGGCTTTTGATATCCTTTCCCGTTGCCGCTTTAAAATCATCATTCAGTGCTATTGGGACCTTAAATGTGATTTTTTCTTCCATATCGTTTCTGAAATTTCTCTTCTTCACCTCAAACTCCCGAAAAAGGTCGATGTAATCAGATGTTTTATTTGCGCAGAAGTCGTCCATAACGTTGTTCCCTACAATATCAGCTAATAGGTCGCGGAAAGCTTTGTCGACGTACGTTCCACCCCAACTACCACCGTTAGCCTTGTACAACTCTTTCAGAGATCCGCTCAGCTGTACCTCGTGCACTGTGATGTCGATTGTGCCACCTGAGAATTATGAATGTTTAAGGTTTATGGAGAAATAAGAAAACATTTTTTGTTTAAAATGATCATGAAAAGTAATGGATGTACAGGTTACTACAGCTTAGTTCAAGCATTTTAACAACCATGAAGGTTTTAAATAGAAATGAATGTCGATATGTAATGCGTTATAACCGGATTGCGTAGCAAATTCTAGGCTTACGGTTTGATGATTTCCGTCTTACCGTTCGTCCGGAGGCCCCTCTACGCGTTTTAAAATTTTGGTTAGAGTTTTCGAAACATGGCACACATATTCATCATCATTACATGACTCTGTGAGACAAGTATCATAACTCTGCTGTGCATTTAATCATAATTATTTCCCTTTTCTGCATAGCATTTTGGTTGCAGGTGTTATTATTCCTCATTTCTCAAAAACAATTTGACCGGCAACTTTGACATTTCGCACACATGTTTATGTAATTACATGACTTGGTGCGACAAACGCTATTATAGGTTATTAGATTTGTATTGGGATATATGCACGAGTTCTTTTGCGTATTAATATTGCGCGACTTTAGGAGCGCAATATTCATGCACAAAAGAACAAGTGCATATATCCCAATATAAATATAATACTGAATCTTTTTATTGCATACGCATTTTTAAATTAGAGAGAATAAAATAGGTTGCAACATTTAATTTTCACCAACAACATATATTTGAACATAGTGTCAGAACATAATGGGATGTTCACAATGCAATCAACATTGTTTACGTTACGTGACATACTTTCTTTGACATGAACAGAAAAGTGCACCAATCACGAACGAGTATACATTACACACCCAATATGACTTTACTGCACGTCAATATGGGCGAATATTGACGTTTCCTGTTACATTGAAAGTAAACGGAGCTTGTAAATGCATATGCAATAAAACGTGTTATTGCGTTTTCCAAGAATTATCCTCCTTTTCTTACTTAGATATTTGGTCATAACTTTGTTCTGTATTTCCCAAACAAACATTTGACCCAAGCATTGAAACTTGGCACACATGTTCATCCATTTTATCAGAAGGCGTGTCCTGCTTAGATTTCAGATTGTTCGGTTAAAGTAAAGTGATGAATGTACAGACATATTCCAGAAAGTAATTGACCCACAGATTTGAAACTTGACACAGGTGAACCTCATGATTAGATTACACTGTTTTACAAGCAACATAATTCTGCCATGCATTGAACTAAACTTGTCTACTAAGAACTGTGCTGTTAACGTAAAGAACCAGGCATTCGAGCCACTATTGATGCTTCTTGTAAATGTTTATTATGTTGACTAACTTACCACCAGCGTCAAAGACTAGGTATTTAGACTTTGGTGCAAACGGCACAAATCCAGTACTGGATCCCTTGAACGAATTCAGGGGTAGATATCGACAACAAAGTGACGCAGCTTCGGGTTCCAGTGCAATCAGCAAGTTTTCATTGATTATGCCAGCCTATTGGAATAAATGTTTATATTTTAGTTTGTTTAAATGTCGCATACAACGTGTATGCGGTTCACAGTTCACATATACACTTTTTTATCCATGGTAACTCTCGTTTCGTACATTAAAAGCTAATTGCATAATGTTTATAACTGCAATTAGGTCAACACATGTTTGTAATATTAAGATTTTTTTGTCAAAATGTCAAAATTACTCATGATACACCATAATTCAAATGTACACAACATGTTTGCTGCCACGGACAAACTTTACTGTCAAAAGCAAAAACAGTGTTGAAACGGTAAAAACAATCCTACTATGTCAGAGACGGCAACACAGGCATAAATAGCGCGAGCTCAAACTACTGAGAATCATACCTTTACTGACGAGTACTAACTGTACGAACTAGTTTAACTGAAGTCAAGCCATAGTAAACACGTTGTCAATTTAAGCAGGTTCACTTATTGATAAGATAATGTGATTGATTCTGCTTTGATTCACGTATACTGATATTGGCACCATTGGTGTTGCGATACTATTCATAATGCTTAAAACTTATTGTTATTAAATTATTTTTACGTTCATGTATACGTATTTTTATAAATATGTAACTGACCTTTTCAGCGGCTTCTCTCATGAATTGTTTGGAAGCATCGTTCCAGATGGCGGGAACAGTGAGAACCCACCGTATGTCCGAGTCACATGTATCGGGAATCTGGTTCCGACATTGTTTCTGAAGATGATCTTTCAGATACTTGATAGACGCTGAAAACACTTCAATGGCATCCATTTTCCTTCCAAGCTCGTCTTCAAGCATGAATTTTCTCTTCAATTTCTGAATAAACATAAGGAAGATAACTCGTATATGAACGAGTGCGATATATCTGTCAGAGTTATTTCCACTTATGGGGTCTAAGTGTCTCAACTTCTCAATTTCTGAATAAACATAAAGAAGATAACTACTCGTGTATGAACGAGCGTGATATATATTTCCGAGTTATTTCCACTTAGTATAAAAATAACTATTTTTAGCTATTACATTAGGTTATCCATAAGTGAAAGTCCTAGACTAAAACTACTGATACCGTATTTACCTATGGTTTTAAGTTATATCAGTTATAAACTTCATATTTCCCTACCGCTCATGAACAGTCTCAATCAAACCGAGACTGCAATATTTCGTATGTGTCGTGCTCGGCCGTTTCCAAAGGTCCATTATCATACTCTTTCTTATGTACTATTGATTTTATGAATATTGAGTTCTGCTCAACCCGGGGCTAGAGGGCGTGAGCGGTAGCTATCATAGTTCACTACCGTTCATGAACAGTCTCAATCAAACCGAGACTGCAATATTTCGTATGTGTCGTGTTCGGCCATTTCTAAAGGTCCACTCACATACTCTTTCATAAATACAGAAATAGCATGCACATATAAGGGTTGTCCGGTTAAAAGCCGTGATAACTTTATTGGTATTTCTAGCAGAAATGACATTATCTTCATAATGTCAAATTAGTTTACGTTAATGTTTTATTGCATTCTGTAAGATAGAGGCAGAAAAAGGTTAAATGGTTTGGCGGAAATGAGATATAGAAACCTATAGAAGTCCTATAGAAAATAGAAACCTGTAGAAGTCCTATAGATGTATATAGTCCTATAGAATCCATTGTAGCCACCCCTTTTTACTTTCTTTACCAATTTTGAGAAAATTCACTGTCGAAGCTTCCGACATTACAGTTATGTATATTAAAACAAATACAATGTTACTAAGCCATTTATCACATAACATGGCTTCTGGGAGTGAAATAAAGGTATGACTTATTTCTCGTAATACACTAGTATTACACAGTAAAACATGTAATCCCAATTGTGTGCAAGGTATATCATACGATACGTTCAGATACCTGAATTATTTATCATTATTTCAAATCTTACTTTATAAAATGCATGTTAGTAACGTTAAATTTGGTTTAATATGTATCATTATTTGTAGAGCGGACGCGTTACAGACGTCATGAAAACAACAAAACGACGTCGTTATTTCTCTTACAAATTGCCGCCATATATTAGGTAAATAGACAACTATCATGTTGTAGCTGTGTTATGTGATAAATAGAATTTTACATTCGTGACTGTGTATTATTGATTTTAATAAACTCGTTGGATAAAAAAGATAGGATACTCGACAGAGCTTCGTATCATACCATTTCATCCAACTCGTTTATTAAAATCAATAAAACACATTCACGCATGTAAGATCCTCTATATCATAATAAAGCATTGTATCTTTTTAAGAAGTCATACCCACCATCTTGTCAAACAACATCATTTTGAATCGTCTGAAGAAGTACCATTTTTTGTGCTCTCCATCATCAGCAAGCTCAGAGTATTTGTCCTCCGCTTCGAAACCAAACGAGTGAAATTTTTTCTTTGGATCGAACAACACACATGTTGTCGTCTTTAAAGACATTAAAGTACCAGTTCCAGATCGCCACGTATTCGCCGATACCTGCAAGAAGTAAATAATAAAACATACTCCAACCTGGGTCCATATTCATAAAGCTTCGTCATGTTCTTAGCAGTATCTTAACTTAAGTTCATTCTTATAAAAAATTTAAACACCTTTTCTATCGATTTAAGACGTTTTCTTAATATTTTTAATAAGGTTACTGATAAATAACTATTGTTAATAAGGTTACTGATAAATAACTATTGTTAATAAGGTTACTGATAAATAACATATATAGCTAAATAGTCATCTTAAAGTAGATGGTGTGTAGTGTCCCTGAGAGGTTAATAAGGATATTTAAAAATATTAAAATTTTGACTTAAGTAATATTTTCCACTTAAGTTGCTTTATGAATACGGGCCCAGGTCGCCAGGAGACTAATAGAACTTGGGCCAGAACCCCAAAATTGACAATCCGGTACCATTTTGGTGGGCAAATTCTTACTATTGTCAATTTGGGGGCAATTTTATGGAGGTAAGGAAAATGCATTATAGCAATTTCAAAGTTACAGCTTTACATGATTTTCAATGCGTTTTTAAACATAACCCCCTTGAAAAAACTGAAAATCAGAGAATGTCATAAAATGTGACTCAAAAAGTTATATTTAAAAATTTCTGTATTTTCACTATTAATAATTATGTAAAACAGTTAACAGCCCCGAAATATGACAAATACAATCAGTTTAAATGACCTTATTTTCTTCTTTTTAGCCAAAAATCTCAATTTTACATGTAAATTTACCCCACTCACTTTTAGAGACTTTATGCTTAACTTACAGATTTTCTGTTTGTTACATAAGCAATACACATATGTGTTATTTTGAGACAATAAAATATATACCAAAAGAAAATAACAAAAATTCAAGTGTTTGTAATACATTTTTTAAGTAAGCGATGGATAAAAGAACCCATTGAATTCTAAAATGAGTGCAATATTAAGTGATATTTTGGCATTTATAAGATATTACTTTGACATATAACACACTTGTAGTATTTTTTCGTACCTCAGTGATGAAATGTTCTAACAACAGATAAAAGTATGTTCAGTTTATTAAATACTGTTCTGTTTTATGGTTAATTAATGAATTTTCTTTGTTAAATTTGCATATCAAATTGCCCACCCACTTAGGATTAAGATCAAAAATTATTCAAATGGACAAAGGTAAACATTGATACCAGTTTTAGTGTCAAATGGAAACTATTATCATGTTCTGAGTAAATGTTCAGGTAAATGGAAATTAAAAATGCATGACAATAAATTCTAAATTTCATTACTTAGTGGTATTACAGCTTTACTTGATTTCAAATGTGTTTTATAAGTGTTTATGTATAGGGGTAAAATACCAACTTTCCTCAAAAATTATGTCTTCATTTATAAGCAACTGTGGATATATGATTAGAGTTTAAGTGTAAAATGTCAGATTTCTTACAATTTCTTTATAGTATTGTGGAAATTAAGAACCTGTGAAAATAAAAAGGAATACTTTAATAAAACCATTTTGGGATATTTGCTTTTGGTAACATGGATATATTGATGATGGCATGACACTACCAATTTCCATATTTACACAATAATATTTATATAGGATCATTCCAGTGTATACATCTATATAAGTGGATTATTAGATTTATATATTTATTCTAAGTAGAACATGATTAACAATATAATATGTATTTATTCTATATAAACATATTGGCTGTTCAAAAAAGTAATTTTACCTAGCTGTGGAATTACCCCACCCACCCAATTTATAATGGGGAAGATCAAGTAAGTGTAAATGTGTATCACTGATTCATTTGATTTATATTCTCCTGTTAAACAAATTAAATTACAGATGCAATTGATTCTTATTTTTATTTTTTAACATCTTTAAGCACAATTAAACATCAAATTATACTAGAATTACAATATAAAGTGGGTGGGGTAAATTTAAGTTATTTTCTTTACAAAAACATTTCCTTTTGATGTAAATGACAGATGTTTCTATACATTATAAAATATTTCCTATTTCGTTATTTTAACCAATAATCTTTATTCTGAATACCGTGTCAGTTATTACTATTACAATGACATTTCTTTTATGCAACTTTTACAATAGAATAGGGTGTTTTGTACTTCTTTAAATTCGACCGTACATTTTGAAACCTGTTTTGCCATTTGATTATCTTTACAGCTATTAACTAAAATACTTCCGCATATTTTTTTCTGTGAAATATAAAATGAATAACCATGTTTTGTATGTTTTTACGTTCAACTTTTGAGTTTAGGTCACTTTTTCACAAACTGTATGCACTAGACCTTTCAAACTTTGCTTATAGTTGTATCTTGGGTACGTGACAAAGCAAATGTGGATGTGACCTTGAACCTCCAATAAAGGGGCAGATAACCTTATCATTTTTACCTTCAATATTATTTTGCGTTAAGGTCACTTTCTTGCAAACTGTATGCACTACACCTTTCAAACTTTGTTTTTAGTTGTATCTTGGGTGATACATCGCAACGTGACAAAGCAAATGTAGATGCGACCTTGACCCTCCAAGAAAAGGGCAGATAACCTTATAATTTGTACCTTCAACGTTTGCGTTAAGCTCACTTTTTCACAAACTGTATGCACTAAGACCTTTCAAGTGGTACATTGCAACTTGACAAAGAAATGTGCATGTGACCTCGACCCTCCAAGCAATTGACAGGTAACTAAATAATGTTTACCTTCAACATTTCCGTATAGGTCACTTTCTCTCAAACTTTATGCATTAAACCTTTCAAACTTCGCTTATAGTTGTTTCTTGGGTAATACATCACAACTTGTCAAAAAGCAAATGTGACTGTGACCTTCACCATCCAAGCAAATGGCAGACGCCCGGTAACTTTAATTGTTACATTTACATCATTTTCTCATAGTGCCTCAGCAAACTGTATGCTCCTATGTTTTTAGTTATTAAAATGTTTACAAACCTTCGTTAGGCGAGACATGTGAATCCGTGGATTTCTTGTTTAACCATGTATGTACATCTTTATTTTTGCCGAAATAAATCTATCTATGTATCGCTTACTAAGATGTTAGGATTTATATTGCTACACAGCCTTAAATTGACGACTGTCAGCACTCACAAAACGTGATCAAACTAGAAGGCATTCACTGGTCAAACATTATCGGGTGAGACACGTCATACAATTTATCTGCGTCTATAACATGTATTAATAGAATGTGTATGGAGATGTGTATGCGTATTTATTTGAGATTGAAGCAACTGACATAGCAAATACTAAGTTTGATTTATTTTAAATTGATTATAAAAAGAAAATAGAATATAACTGTATTACCCTATTTGAATTTTTACTTTAAAAATGAGAGATTGGTGAGGTGACAGAAATTTACTCCTGTTAGAAAGGAATTAGCTGTTCCAGCCAAACTATTCGCACTACCACCACCCCACCGCCACCCTCTGGATTTAGACCCCGCACATAGAATGTCAACAAAATATCGTTTAAACTTTTTTTTTCAAACATATCCTCAAACAAACTTACCCTGAAAAGAGCGTTTATTCAAACCTCGAACCACTAGAAAATCTACAAATACCCCCATGGATATTTTTATATAAAACAAATCTCTGAAAGTTCGGAAATACCTCCCTGGACCTTTTTCCTTTACCGCCACCCAACACACCTCAAAAATCCCTACCAGCCGACCCCATTACCTCGTTTACCAAAAATTCACCTCCTATAGAAAATATTTTTTTACAACACCCCAGTCCCCTGGAAAATTTCGAAAATATCCCACTCACCAAAAAAATACTCGAAAACCGGACACACCCATCACCTCACCCCGCCCCACCCTTAATGGGTGATGTTTCCTATGAATGAGTGTTTATAATGATGATGTTGATATGATTTAACATAAAATTGGATTTAAGGGACACTGTACAATTTAGATTAAAGGGGCATGTGCCAATAATTTTGGACGTTATTCTAATAGCGGATTTTAGAAGTATTTGATATAATTTATGTGTATTCTGCAAGTGAATATTGTTCATTGTACAATTTAAATAAATTTGTTGATTATAATTTAAAAATTGTTGTTGCTGGTTTGCACTTCCTTTCCTGTTACTGTTTACCCGTAACGGTTAGGAACGGATATTGCGTGCAGAGCCCAATTAGACCAACGATATTTACACCGGGGTACTGACTTAAGACAGAACCGGTACAGTACCAACATTTGGGACTACCCTGTAAAATGTTGCTCCTAGGGTAGAAATTAAACATTTCTCTATTTCCCTGGGTACTCCTGTTGCTGCCACAACCCCATCCCCACCCATGTGAGTGAAATAAATTATAAGTGCGTACTTGCTTTTACGTGTACTCTCCCAGTTATTACTTCTATCCTACAACATTTTAAAAAATCTAAAAGAGCACAACAAATGGAATGGGTGGGGAAGGTGGTGGGGTTCGGAGGGTTTTGTTATTACATTATTTTTGTTTTTCTAGATCTTTTTATAGAACATAGATCAGACGTTTTGTCATCATCGTGATTGTAATGCGCTCACGTATTATTACGTATTTACCGTTTCAAAAATCGGCCTGTGACTGTTGCTTGTTTGAGTGAAACGGGACATGCGCAGTGAAGCAATCTATAAAATCGTAACATATGAAGCCACAGCATATAACAGAAAAAGGACTTCATATCATAAGAAATGCACCACGTATAAAGCCGTTTGTACCAAATATAATGCAGTTGAAACAACCGAATATAAAAACGTATCCACCAAGTATATTAAAATATATACCATATATAAAGTCAACAGAAGCACTGCATATAAATACAAATCTACTTCATAGAATGTTCAAAGGACCTCATATATATTAGATGAACTACTGAATATAGTAATAACTGGACAGCAAATAATGGTTTATCTACTACATACAATGACTTATCTATCGCATATACTGATTAATCTACTGCATATATATATATACTTTTCTACCACATATAAAGATTTATTTAAAACATATAATTAAAAATAAACTACATATCATGAAAGAGCTACCACACATAAAGGAAAATGCACTGCATATATTAATCGGCAACATCATAAGACAATCATGGCGTTCCATACAAGTTCATTGCTCAGTATGGCAGATCATTAACACATCCATTCATGTTGTGTATAACTGTATAAATAAACGTTTGTATACACACTTGGTTTATATTTAATATCGTCATATAATGCTCAAAATGACACATCAACATCCTTCAAAAAGCTTTATCCCATTTACTCAAATATTTCGTCTTCCTCTTCAATTAATTCGTCATCAAAATCTACCTCATGATCAAAGTTCATATCATCTTTTCCTTGGTTGGAACATTCGCGTAGTCTGCACAGAGAAGTACATGTTCTGTTATGTACGTTTTATTGTAAAGTCTAATAACAATAAAATCAAATCATAAAGAACACTTTTATTTTAAAAGAAACACAATGAATGATTAATCCTATTTCATAAGCATAATATGTTAAAAAAATCATTAAAAGGAAATCACAAGAGATAACCATTTCACAATTTCCTCAGGTGGCTGTCTCCCTCTTATGAAAAAATCGAGCAGGACTTGCCCTATATTATTCCACTGACTAATTTCTTTGCCAGATATATACCAGTACAACACAGTTTATACTAGACTGAGATTAAATTGTGTTAATATGGTAGAGCTACTATTATAGATTTCATTTTCTGCCACACTAAAATTCTAACATTGCAAGGTCATTGACATTAGCTAATGTTCATGAGGTTGGTCTGCTTTTACATACCTTTACAACAGATATATGCAAACTATGAGGTCACTTTGGGTTAAAAACAAAAGATAAAGAAACATCTTTACCTTATTTGCTTGCTGTCTTTTTTTTATTTCATGTTATTTTCTGCAATTGTTTACAGTTTTACTCTGCATAATAAATGGTGAATTTATTAACAAGGGAAGTAACTTTTCAAATACTTATTAAAGTATTCCTTTTATTTTCAAAGGTTTTTATTTCCACAATACTATTTACAAAGAAATTGTAAGAAATCTGACATTTTACACTTAAACTCTAGTCATATATCCACCGTTGCTAATAAATGAAGATATAATTTTTGAGGAAAATTGGTATTTTACCCCTATACATGTACACTGTATAAAACACATTAGAAATCAAGTAAATCTATAATACCACTAAGTAATGAAATTTAGAATTTATTGTCATGCATTTTTTCATTTCCATTTTTCACCTGAACATTTACTCAGAACATGTTAATAGTTTCAATTTGACACTAAAACTGGTACCAATTTTCATCTATGTCCATTTGAATAGTTTTTGATCTTAATCCTGAGTGGGTGGGGCAATTTGATATGCAAATTTAGCAAAGAAAAGTCATTAATTGACCCTAAAACAGAACAGTATTTAATAAAATGAACGTACTTTTATCTGTTGTTAGAACATTTCGTCACTGAGATACGAAAAAATACTTCAAGTGGGATATATATCAAAGTAATGTGCTTATAAACGCCAAAATATCACTTAATATTGCACTCATTTTAGAATTCAATGGGTTATTTTATCCATCGCTTACTTAAAAAATGTATTACAAACACTTGAATTCGTGTTATTTATTTTAGTATATGCTTTATTTTCTTAAAATAACACATATGTGTATTGCTTATGTAACAAACAGAAAATCTGTAAGTTAAGTATAAAATCTCTAAAAGTGGGTGGGGTAAATTTACATGTAAAATTGAGATTTTTGGCTAAAAAGAAGAAAACAAGGTCATTTAAACTGATTGTACTTGTCATATAAGAAGAGAAATCATCACCATGAAGAATCCGAAAGGGAGGTAACATAGCGACTAGTTCTACTACTACTGATGCTACTACAACTGCGACTATTATTACTACTGCTGCTGTTGCTGCTGTTGCTGCTGCTGCTGATGATGATGCTGTTGGTTCTGCTCCTGCTACTACTAATAATAATAATAATAACAATAATAAAACTAATAATAATGCTACCATTAATAATAATAATAATAATACTTCAACTGCATTTGCGGCATTTTAAAAATATTTAGCTTCTTTTAGTACTGTAATTAGTTATACTGTTACATAATAATGTGTCTATATAGAGTCTAACAAAAGAGCAAATCAGTGACATTACCTTCAAAGGATCTTTCTCAAAGTCGCCCCTAGTCGAGAAAGCGTATCCCGAGTATGCAGTGCCGAAGTCGATAGCCGCAACTATCAGGAACTTCTGATCCTTTTTCCCTCCGCCCACTTCCCCCATAGTCAAATATAGTGAACTATGTCAACCTGCACACAAGTGAACGCTTCGTCAACCTGCACACAAGTGAGTTTCTGAAACATAAACTTGCTGCTTTCATTTTTGGCAATCCGCCCCCTCCCTACCCTCAACTCTCCTACGCAGATAAAAATGCAACCCGCCTCCTCCCTGCCCACAACTCTCCTACGCAGATAGAAATGCAACTCGCCCCCTCCCTGCCCACAACTCTCCTACGCAGATAAAAATGCAACCGCCTTCTCCCTGCCCACAACTCTCCTACGCAGATAGAAATGCAACTCGCCCCCTCCCTGCCACAACTATCCTACGCCGATAGAACTGCAACCCATACCCCTCCCTACCCACCACTCACCTACGCCGATGGAACTGCAGCCCGTCCCCGTCCCTTCACAACATTATCCTACGCCGATATAACTGCAACCACCACCCCCACCCCAGCTCCCTACCTACCACTCACCTACGCCAATAGAACGTCAGCCCGTCTCGCCCCCTTTCCACCACTCTCCTACGCCAATGTATATAATTCAAACAGCGTCAAAGCGAAAGTAGATAAATAAACTAAGCCGGTGTTTTTAATGAATTTTAACATTAATCACGTATTGAAATAGTAAACTAAATATGTATTGAGTAATTGTGTAATTTTGTAGTAACTTGTTTTAAAAAGAAAGTAGGTGCTAACATATTATAATTACCCCACCTAGACTCCTACTATTCTGTGTATTAAACTTCCCTGTTACACCACTTTAAATATGTTGTTAGTTTAAAAGCAATTACTATGTGTAGTTAGGGAAGATTTTTCAGAATGTGTAGCAGTGAACTCACCTTGCAGAATCGAGATGGGTGTCTTTCGTGTGAATTGTTATTTTAAAAAATGTGTGCAGATATCTTATAAAAAACAAACAAGCAACAGTTAATCAACTACCTCCGGCCTTCACAGGTTATCCGATAAGTGTGTATTCACGGAAAATGGCTATAAATAACCTATCTCGCGTTAAAGCAGACGGTTTTCATTGGCCGCTGCACGTACGATGTTTACCTTTAACCTTTAAAATCTTTAAGTGTAAATCGATTTATTTATCCAGAAAGTTTTGACTTTAAAGCTTGCATGCATTTAATTAAATGTAGAGTTTTCAACTTTTCTTCGTTATTAAACCATAGGTTTGAATATATTATTGGTGCAGTATAATCAATAGTTAGTAATATTGGTGCAGTATAATCAATAGTTAGTAATATTGGTGCAGTATAATCAATAGTTTGTAATATTGGTGCAGTATATTCAATATAATCAATAGTTACTAATATTGGTGCAGTATAATCAATAGTTAGTAATATGCAAAAAAAAAGTACTTGATAATACTATTTCTTAGTATCTTAATAGTCTTATTATTATTATAAATGTATGGTGGCATATTTCTGCCACGAGATAGCTAGATAATTATCATGATTATTTCGAGATAGTACCATGTATTTTTCGAGATAATAATGAATTTTCGCGAAAATCTTATAAAATGTGTAAGATAAAAGTATCTCAAATTATTTTAATTATCATGTTAAATTCCACGCTAATGCCCACTTCTGCCATCATGATTCTGGTTTCTGGAGAATTATCGCGTTACCCGTATCATCCTTTCTTCGAGATAGTAATTGAACTTTCACGAAAATCTCTCAGTTATCTTGTTAAATGCCGCGATACTACTGATCATGATAGTTCTGGTTTCGCGATAAATAATGTTATTGAGTTAACTATAAATATTTACGTGATAGTAACGTGAATTTTCATGATAATTAGTCAGAATTATTACGAAAACAAAATTTCAAATATTAACTATTATGCTAACGTGATGACAGAAGTGGGCAGTATCGCAGCAAGTTTTGTTAGATAAAATTGTTGAAAATTAAAGAGAAAATGTAACGTTATTGCGAAAAATACACGATAAATTATCTAGCTGTCTCGTGGCAGAAATATGCCACCATACGTTAACTATTGTGCTAACGTGATGACATAAGAGGGCAGTATTGCCGCAAGTTTTGTTAGATAAAATTGAGAAAATTATGAGTGAACAAATGCATTATTTTCTAATTTAAAAAAATCAAGATTGCCATGTGTCCCTTTAATATGAGCCATGTATGATATGTTTTTATTTATTTAACTACTACACATCAGTCTGCTCAAAGTGAGATACCTTCAACTGATTTTGATAATAATTAAATTTTGTGATTTTTCAAATCATGGTTCACTGGTTACATAGTCCGAGTATTAACTTTCATACCCCATCCAACCCCTCCTCCAAGAAGCGAAAACGGGGTTGGCTGGGGTATGAAATAAAACCTTGATTTCGGCTTAAAACGTTTGAATATTGTGAAATTCAATCATTTAATAGGTAATGTTAAACAGGTTATCGCATTTCAGTCAGTAAAAAATGTGTTTGAACGTATTTTATTGTAGAAATATCCGTTATCCATTCTGATAACCTTTTCCATCCCTTAATGGAATTAAGACGGGACCACGTTATGTGTGTGTACATTATACGAATTAGTGATATAAATAAAATAAAAGCTATAACGAATTGGACAAACCATCGCAAATCCCCAATAGTTCTTCACACAGGTCAATATTGTAAACACATCTTTGACCCACTCAAGTCTAGGAGTTGATTGTTCTTTAATACTCCGAACACGAATAGTACCATGTATGTTACTCTGTATGTATGCCACTAAATGAATACATACAATTTAGGGTATTTGTGTATTTGAACTTTGACCCCAAAGCTGAGTTCTTGATCCTTGGTGATCAAGGTGATCAAAGCAGGTGATCCTGGAGCAAAATATACTGTGTAATCCCGTCATCATAACATTTCATTTGAGAAAGAATAAAAAATATATTTGACATAAGTGACATTCTCCACACACACCGCCCCTCCCAACCGCTTCTCCGCACAACCCGCTCCTTCCCAACCCATTCTCCACACACCCCGCCCCCTCCCAACCCCTTCTCCACACACCCGCCCCCTCCCAATCACTTCTCCACACACCCCACCCCCTCCCAACCCCTTCTCCACACACTCCGCCCCCTCCTAACCCCTTCTCCACACACCCCGCCCCTCCCATCCCCTTTTCCACACAACCCGCCCCCTCCCAACCCCTTCTCCACACACCCCGCCCTCTCCCAACCTCCAACCCCACCATCTGCCTAATAGGCACACTTCTAACGTTGAAATAATGCAATTGTTTTGATGATATGCTTTGTTTTTTTCATAGACGATTATATAGTTTAACATATATACTGCATTGAATTATTTGTATGTTAACCCTTTGACACCCCTTCCTCTGTGTCCAACGGGTGACGTAGAGGAAACAATATATACTGTAATCCCATCGCCATAACGTTTCTTTTAAGAAATAACAATAAACAAATTGACACCCACCCAAATCTCTGGCCAGACGTCCGAGTTTGAAAACAAAAACGTTTGGTATGTTGTTTATCTATCAAAGGCGCATATACGTGTATATACCACTGTATGTGAAAACATATGGACAATGGACAGTGTAATTGAACTTTTAGTGCGCTTGTCTTTTTGCGTGTCCCAAAGTTTACTGTGTTATTTCCTGTTCGACTTTTATACTTATTTTGTGTAATCCCATCAGAATAACGTTTCGTCTGCGACAAAGATAAACAAAATATGGCCCCATATTTATTACTCACCCCATTCCCCGACCCTCACCCTACCCACCCCTCCCCAACCATCACCTCAACCACACCAACACCTGGACATACGTGGTAGTACAATGGTTTGATGTGTTGTTTATCTTCCGTAGACGAGTATATATGCAGCTGCTAAAGTTCAGTCTAAATTGAATGGAACGATGTAAAAGGCTTAAAGGGACAATGTCCGTAACTTTTAGCTTGTAAAACACACACTAATTATGTTCGCAAACATTACACACCAAACATTATTGAATATTTACTAATTAAAAGCAAGATTGTTTGACGGAATTTAATCGCGGTACAAAAAAAAACGAGAAGCCGCTTCGGGCGTTTGAACTCGCAGCCCAAACTAAAATTACACTTGCGGTAATAATAGTGAGCGTGAGTGTCAAGTAAGACAACATCGCTCCTGACTGAGCTAACCGGGCGATACATACTATGGTGAAAACCTAATGCGCTAATGGAAGTCACGTGATCGCAGAAAAATATGGTGGGTCCCACTTTATTTACGAATAATAATTAAAGCTTCTTTTTTTTCAAACTCAAGAATGTATTACTACAGACTTCTTAGGGTCTATGCTCATGTTTTCATGTATACATTCACTGAATAAAAGTCAGACGGTTTTTTGGTTACGCTCAATATCTGCTTACTCACGGACAGTGTCCATTTAAAAACAAATATGTCCACTTGTAATATACGTGTCCACCTGTAATATACGTAAATTACACGTTAACGTCATTTTCTATTATATAAAAACCCTGACGTAAATTACACCGATGAAAATGAAAAGAGAAACATACTAGTTGTTTCACAGCGCATGCGCACGCTTCCGATCTGACACATATCTGGTTTGATATCACGTTTTTTAATAAATTAACTTTCCCGTCACGTGACGTTTCGTTCATGGTTTAACTTAGACATGTTATATCCGGCAAAACAAAATACTGTTCTGGCAAATTGTCATACTGAAAATACATTTCTTTAATTTAAACTAGGCAATGCCGCGCGTCGATCTCTACGTCTCAAGAGGTAACCATCTAACCATATCCCCCAATCTCCATGCAGAGTCATCGTTCCTTGCACTCACATACTACTAAATTACAATATTTTGGTAAAACCTGTTAAATAGGAATAGCCTGAAACTTATTTATTTCTTGTGTAAATATAATTTTCAGAATATCTGCAAATTAGATGTTGCAAGATTTGAAATAATTCATGAAAACATTTAGTTTTAATCGGGACTATTTTACTACAAAAATAATACGTACTTAGGTCTCCTCAATCGAAACGCATATGTAAACATTTCAAACTGAAGCTCGATAGAAGAAAATTACTAAAAAAAATTAACTCATAGAAATAAAAATTTAAATTATGTAATATATATATCTATATTTTATCTTTGCAGATCACGCAAAAGGATTTATTATAAACATCGTCATGACTGTTTTTAATAAGCACGTGACCTAACCGTTCGCCCTACTTTCTTTGACGTTGACAGAGTCAAATGAGGAACGAGTGTACTATGGGTAGAGATTGGATTTCCCAATGTTGCCTCATACCTACAATACGCAAAATCAAAAACAAATGGCGGATATTACGCAGACGATTAGTTGTAGCAACAAATGACTTTTTCTTCTTTCTGACGCTCTGCATTTCTTTGGGTAAAAGTCAGACATAATGTTTGCAATTTTAAAGCTAAAAACACTAACATTGTCGCACCGTATAACCGGCAATCACCAAGTCGGGCGTTGTTTCAAATCGGTTCCGAGTTTACGCGATGATGAAACGGTAGGTATTTTTATTTTACTTATAACTATGCATATTTATTGTTATTGTCAGTAAACTTACAAAGGTTTACACAAAAAGGACACTTTACACACGTTCAAGCCAAAACTCGCCATTTTGCGTATAGTCACAATACCGATTAAATATATAACCATTGGAGACCACAAGTTTGAAATTTCAGAGATTTCACCTATTAGTAAAGGAGATATTAACATTTCTTTGAACGAGATGAAGGAAATGTGGCAGTCGTTGCAGTCGTAACGGGATTGCGCTAAAGTCGGGTTACCGAATTGTAAGGTAGTCGTTGGCATCGGGATATAGTTTGTTTAAAATATCTTAAAAGTATCACTATAATGACACATTTTGAATACTAACATATGTTACTTTACATTTTAGATAGTTTTCAAGACATGTGCACACTATGCATTAGTAAACAGAGTCGGCGACGTGTTTTGATCATCATTCATACTTGAACAAAGGCGTAGCTACTATTAGGCCATACAGGCCAAGGGCCTATACATCAGTTTGAAAAATGAAAAATATGAAAAGTCCAAAAATGCAATTAAAACAGAAGTGACAGGGGATGGAGTTTAAGGGTCAGCATTTGTTTCTTATTTTATTTTACAGTGTATGTAATTCATATTTTGTGTGTGTGTGTTTTTCAAAATGCGAAAAAAAATAAAAAAAATAAAAAAATAAAAAAATAAATAAAAAAAATTAAAAAATTATTAAAAAATCGAACGAATTCGACGCCGCGCCATTGCAAATACCTACGTTTTCTTCACACATGTCAATTCCCTATAATCCTGTATCCATTTGATACTCGGATCAGAAATAGTACTATTTCTGCTTTCCTGTATACATGTATGACATTGTAAATGAATAAACAATGTTTAGGGTATTTGTGTATTTGATTTTTTGACCCCTATCCAAGAGTTCCTTTGTGACCCTGGAGCAAATTATACTGAAAATGAGACTGTAATTGAAATATTCGTGTATTTGATGCCCTTCCCTCAGGCCTCACCGATGACGTATGAGGAAACAAATGCATATAGTGTAATCCCAACATCATAACGTTTCATTTCTGAAAAGACGTCCAAGTTTCAAATAATAAAATCATCTGATATGTTCGTTATCTTTCATAGTAGACGATTACATATCCCAAGTTATATGCAAAATAAGAAAAAAATTCTGTTGTACATGAACTTTTAGTGTGTTAGACCTTATGGCACCCCTTTCCCTGTGCCCCGTTTACGTAGGATAGAAGAAATATACAGTATAATCCCATCGACATAACATTCCATTTGAGACATAATTACAAAAACAAATAACCCCACCCCACCCACTTACCCTGGGCTCCTAGGCAGACGTCCGAGTTTGAAGAAATGAACTATGGAAGAAGAACAAAGAAATAACAAAACTCAGCATGTTATTTAATTAATTATATGATATCAGGTTTATTTCAAAATAATAACCGATATATCAGATGCTGATTCAATGCTTGATACAACTTCAAAACTGTCGTGTGCCACTTTAAAATTGTAGTTCAATCAACTAACGAGCGCTGTAAGATAAATAATGATTCAGTATATTTTATATCAATGGGGAAAATTCAGCTGTGAGTTGCTTTAAAAAGGCCATTATCTGTCGGCGCTTATAAACGACACGGCTTTGAGACCCTCATTGTCATAGATACACATGCCAAATGTGTTGTACATTGAAGCGTTAATCTGTTATATTGTGTGGTATTTTGTGGACGGACGGAAAGACAGACAGACAGACAGACAGACAGATGGAGTCTAAACCTATCATATACCGTAAGGATACACAAAAGCATATGTAATAAATTAACGAAAGTCGTTGTCCTATCGTAGTGCCTTTCAGAAAACTATATCGTAAGTTGCTGTCTTTACAAAATATAATCTTGACAAATTAAAACTGATTTTTGAATACCATACGTATATGTATACGTTAAATGTGTTATGGACTTTAACATTTGTTATTTAGATTAACTACAGTTATGTAATCTGGAGGATACTACTATGACTATATTTGAATCCCGCATGTAAATACAACGTAAATATATGAATTCTGTAGAACTCAAACAAGTGCTTCAATGTCAAACACTATTTAGCATTATGTTTACTAATCACTTCACTATTTGTTACCATTTTGGTGACACTTATTTTGAAATATAACAAATACCACGCGTTTTTTAAATTCACTATGCCGACACCAACGACAGTCTAGTTCCGACTTCGTCGACTGTCCATTTCCAATATTGACCGACTGCAACGACTGCCAAATTTCCTTCATCTCGTTCAAAAAAAATGGTAATACTACTGGGTGGAAAACTCTAAAATTTCACATTTGTGCTCTCCAATGGTTATATATTTAATTGGTATCGTGAAACAAACTCGGAACTATGTGCAAAGGGCGAGTTTTGGTTTGAAAGTGTGTAAATTGTGCTTCTTGTGTAAGCCTTCGTAAATTTACTGACAATAACTCGTATTTTTTCCACTGATATGGACTAAAAACGTATTGAGATAATCTGCAAACATATCTGAACATCCTAGCATACCAAATGTTTGTAATATCAATTAATATGCATAGCTATCAGTAATAGTAATAGTAGTATACCGTTATAATCGGAACCGGTTTGAAACAACGCCCGACTTGATGATTGCCGGTTATACGGTGTGACTGTCATGAAATACGATTTTAAATATTAAAAATCCGATAAATTCGTAGTCTAGACCATCTGCGACGCTTTCTTTTTTCAAGAAAAACGTCTAATGCTTTCTTCTAAAAACAAAATTTGAAGCGGTATCCAGTTTCCGGAAATACTGGCTGACACAGACACCATGGTTGACACAGACACCACCCAGAACGACTGAAAGACAATGCACTATTTCATAAATTAATAAATAAACAAAGAGGAAAACTTCATCATTAAATGTAGATGGTCAAATATAATATAATAATAGAACTAAGGTAACAGCATGTGGTTCCGGTTTCAAAACATTTTCTAAGGGTCACGATTAGACTGGCTAAGTCCATACGTTTGTTAATGTTTATACTATTTGAGACAACTCAAGCTATCATAAAATAAAATGGTTTGCATTAAGTCCCCTTTGAATTGTGACTTCAAACATAAGTGGTTCAGAGCTATCCAGAAATGTTTGGGATTTTAAGATTTTATTTGTATTTAAAATCAAACATCGAAGATGATCAAGACGTTTAGTGTTGATTTCATGTACGTTAACCTAAATAGTAGCATCCGAATCGAGAAAAAAAATGTTTATATTTTCTTCCTTTTTTTTTCTTTTTTTTTTAGAAAAGGCACATTCCCTGTCTGAAAAGTATACTCTTCCTCGCCTAACGACTCGGGGGAATATAATTTCCTGGCAGAGAATGTGAGCCCATATGATTGGCCAGAATCCAAATCACTAATAATAACTGGCGGGGTCAATTGACGTCTTATTGTGCAATAAATAAGATATCAAAACAGAAACGATCAATTATCAATATGGGTCATGAAGGATATATTTAATTCAGTAAACAACAAGAAAATATTGATGCATCAACTCGCCGCAGATGCTGTTTAGCCCTATATCGTGTGTGTCCTTATTGGAACAGTAACCACGTCAATGCTTCCTGTTACAAAGTAGTTTAACTAGATACTTAGGCAGATGTCATCGAAGCCTTCAATAAAACCTCTCCATATCTGGATGATATATTGAACATTGACAACCCTTTCTTTTCTACTATGATTAATAATAACTACCGCTTCATCTCAACAAAGCTAATGTCTCTGATACTGTCGCTTCTTTTCTCAAATTTACATCTTTTGATTGAAAATGAAGAAATAATAAGCAAAATACTCGTATATGACAAAGGAGATGATGTCGATTTTGACATTGTAAATTATCACCACTTAGACGGGGGTGTTCTCAGAGCAACGTCTTGGTATAGTATAGAGGCTATGAATCCACTGACCGTTTCAATGCGGTTTACTTATTGTCAACCATTTCCTTTTCTTTTATGGTGTCGCATATTTTGCTACTTTGTTTCCTTATAATTGTTGTTTGTTTAGAATGCGTATTCTCTGAATGCTTCATTTCTTGTTCGACTTTTATACCTACTCTCGAAAAGACGTGTGTCAGGGAAAACTCCTACTTTTATATTTAAGCGTTTTTTACTATGGCAATTCAGACAATAGCACTATGTGATGTGCAGCACTTGTATTCCTAATATAGTTTTGTCAAGTATGGAACTACTGTGTATACACAACGTGTTGGTATCTCAGTGGGTACGCACTGTGCACCTCTTGTCGCAGATTTGTTTTTGTATGTATATGAAAGAGTTTTCATGTTGAGTTTTTCACCTCTCGCTATCTGGATTTTATATATAACCCTAACCATAGATATACATTGACAACCATTTCATTTATATTCTGGTTAATAATATCTATCCTAAAGAGTTCAACTGATCAAAGCTAATATTTCCGACATTGCCGATTTTTTTTCTCGACTTTACTATCTATCAATTAAAAATGAAAACTAATAAGCAAATTCTAAGACAAGATAGAGTTATTCTTTTTCGACTTTATTCAATTTCGTCTTTGTTAATTATCCTTACCTTTTCTCTCTTGTTTTTGTGTGTTGCTTCCAAGGGATCACCTTTTCAGTATGTATTGACATTCATACTAGCGTTTGTTTAGTGCAGTATGGCGGCCGTAAAAAGTCGCTAGAAAGCAGTAGTGTTATTATTTACTGGTCATTTGGGATCATCAAGCCCATTCTGTGTTACTTTAAAGTAGAATGTCGCTTACGCCGGTGCTAGGAGTCGTGAGAGGTGTAACATTTTATAATTACCTCTCATGAACAGATTCAATAAAACCGAGTCTGCTGCGTTTCTCTCTTGTTTGTGTTTGTTCGGTATTTATTCTTATGCGATATATGGGTATTTTACCTTATTCGTTTTGACTGAATTTATAACGGACGTTAACCCTATTTCATGCCATTCAACATGGTACAACTGTAAAATGTTACATCCCCACTTGCTCGAATGACAATTACCCACCTGTCGCCAACAAGGCTGTGTTTTCGAGCACCCTCACTGATGGAGCGATGAAGCGATGAAAGGTTAAGCAGGGCTTTCCTGTCCTATCTTTTAACTATAACCTATAAATCTTTTAAGTCAACACTACCCGTATAAATCCGTATATTTTTCAACTTCGATGGAACCATTGTTATAAAGTCCCATACTTCACATCCTTAATTATGCGCAGAGTCGCTTGTGATCAGAATAAAAATCAAATCGATCACGTTCACCTGTCAAAGCTTAAACCAAGAATAAAAGAAACATAAAGACACGGTTATAAATCGAAGTTGATATGAATTCATTTTGAAACTAGCTTTATTTCACAAATACAAGGCATTCGTCGATTATCATGATTTAGAAACTCTCAACAGGTTTCATTTCTAATTGTGTGTGCCTGTATCATTTTGTATTCGGTGCAATTGCTTTTTGATAGAGATGAATCTGAATATTAAACATTGAAATTCTGTATTTGGAGACGTATGATATTATAACACTGGTTAATATTCGATATTTGGGACATATTAGAACACCGGTTAATTGGAGACGTATAAGAACATCGGGTTATATTTTCCCTTTAGAGACTTATTAATTAATATGCTCCCTTTAGAGACGTATTAATTAATATTCTCTATTTGGGGACGTATTAATTAATATTCTCTATTTGGGGGACATATTATAAGGACGAGTTTATATGTTGGCGCCCTTCTTTATTTATATTAAAGAAAAAGTGGTCCTGGCCCCAATAATAACTTCTTTATTATCTAACATATACAGTAAACCTACTCTACCACCGGTTAATTAGAGACGAATTAGAACATTGGAAAATATTCTCTATTTGGGGACATATTAGAACATCGGTTAATTATAATATACAATTGTTGTTGGCACTACATGTAATTGAACCATAATACACAAAGGACAAGGTAGGATAAGGCGGTATTGTGGCCCCCAATATTGTTCGAAATGCAAAAAATAATATTTACGTATAGTCTCTCGTGCATGATGAAGTAAATTGATCATATTCTATCTTCAAAAGATATTTTTATTTATTTGATTTATCTAGAAGAATTAACCAGGGTCTCAAAAAATGGCATTTTGGTAATTTTGTTAGATTTTGTAGGTTTTGGACCTTTTTGGGAAAGATTTTGATCCTAAAAATATAGAGCGCACCTCCGAGCACACAAAAATTTTTTGGCTGATGATGCATCCCTATCAAGTACCTGTTTCAACAAAAAAATCAGCTGTGCTCGAGGTTGCGCTCTTTATTTCCAAGACCAAAACTGATTGAAAAACTGCTGAAAATGAACAAAAAAAAATCATTTTTTGAAAGAAAAGGCATTGTTTGTGAGGTGCTTCAACTCATTTAGAGCCTTCAAACGTACTTTTAAATAATGATTCAGTTCATTTGTAGCTAAACTAGATATTCAAAACTTGTGCATTAAAAACATTCAATATTGGGAGCCAATTTTGCCCCTTATCATACCCAATCCTTTGTGTTATTTGTACACATTTTAATTGAAGCACACCAATTACGCTCGTCATGTCTCAGTGTTGGTAAATGTTTACAATTAATTTGGCCTATTCCTTGTGCCTTGCTTTTTGTAATGTTTTCTTCTACTATTTTAATCAAGGAGTTTCATAGCTATTATGATTTATGAGTTTTCAGATTTCAGTTTCTTTATATCTAGCTATATATACTAAAGGAATAAAGAAACGCAACTCGTTAGTTTGCGCTATATAATGTATATACTGCGCACATTAATTCCAGGTAATATTCCAGGGAATTTCCGCTAT